>SJYQ01016937.1:89194-108640 GCA_006410935.1 Redunca redunca | reverse complement strand
TATCTTAATGTGACATTAAAAAAAAACAAGTTTTCACAATTTGTCAATTTTATGCTTTTTCATATTCCTCAGTTTATTATATGGCCTTAAAATGCTGAAAATGTTTATATCAGTTAAATTTTCAAGATGATACATACCTACATTTTATCACCTGAGAAACAGAAGTTAGCATTGTATTTTTCAGTAATTTTTGCCTGTAAGTTTGTGAACATGATTTTTGCCATTCCTTCTCCAGATATTATTTACATTTCTGTTTTCCTCTGACCCCTTTTTTTCCAGGAAGCTAGAAAATGGTTGACACTTTAACTTTTAGCTATAATTTTTTGGAAAAAAACTCTACAACTCATTTCTGTTATGTAAAGTTTAGAATTGATTATAGTTTTTTTTCCCCACAAAGACTACTTCAGTAATAACTAATAACTATATGATCTTGAGCTAGTTAAACTCTTCAGGGTCATTTTCTTTTGTAAAATTGGGAATGACAGACCCTACGTTATAGGGTTATAGAAATTAAATGGTATGTATAGAAGACTTTGCAAAGTACCTTGCACCTAGTGATTACTCAGTTAGCAATTATTTTTATTACTCTGCATTATTATCACTCTGGGAAAAACTTGGTTATGATACTAGAATTGCTTTGCAGAGCCATTGCTTCAGGTTGATGAATGTCTAAGTGATTCACAAGGATAATTGAGTCAAAATCATCTCTGCTTTTTAAACTATAGATATACCCTATGGATTTTCTAATATGCCTCCCACCGAATTTGAGAATCAATGTGTTAGTGAGTTAAGTTTACTAATGGGTGTATGTTGCACCCTTTATATGTGTTGGCAGGAGGGGAATAGCATAGACTAGTGGACTAAAGTAGGATATTCATTGTTTTTTCTTATCTAATGACCGTTAGGAATAAAACTGTCATAATCTTCCTGATGAGCACATTGATAAGCTTTTCCTTAGGGCCAACCAAATTTTTCTTGTAACCATCTGCCCTGTTTCTCTGTGCTATACCATTTATTTGACATCTTAATAGTCTAGACAATGTATATATGCTTTCCCTCTTAATGAGTTTTATGTGTGACTCAGATTTTCTGAAGTCAAAATAGAATAAGAGCTAATAGAACTTACCCATCAAAAAAAGAAATTAGTTTTGCATTTTTCCGTCATCATAAAATCTGCTTAGATTTTTGCTGTTTACTGTGTTTTTAATTCTCTTATTTGTAGGTCAGTGGCCTTTACCTGAACTTTAGAAGCACACTTGTTGATTAAAAACAAAACTAGAAGCCTCAGTGTATGTGTGTAAAATTTCAAGCTCTGTCCTAGAGCAACTGAATTGGGATACTCTGGGTTTGGGTTTTTAAAGAATATTTCAAGTAATTCTTGAATTTTAGAATCATTAGCATAGTGTCAAGGGGAGGAACCACTCATATAAGTTAAAGTAAAGGCAAAGTGATTAAAAACTTTCATCATTCCATCTTATTTTTTTCTTTTTATTCTATTTTATATTTCCTAGTTTAATTGTGTTTGGGGGAAGGTTTTCTTAGTTTGATGTACACAAGTCTTCTGTTCCAGTTATTTTATTTACTTTAGTGAATGTTTTCATCTTGCTTTTTAGTTTGTTTGGTTAAAAGGTAAACTGAGGGGACTTCCCTGATGGTCCAGTGGTTTAAGACTACACTGCAGTGGGCATGGCTTTGATCCTTGGTTGGGGAACTAAGATCCTGCTTGCCACGCAGTGCAGCCAAAAAAAAAAAAAAAAACCCAGCCAAACAAAAACCAGTAAATTGAGGCACATTAAAAATTTTCAACGTTATTTGAGCATACCTTGATTTGAATCAGGCAGTACCAAGCTACAAGTGGTTAGGAGTGCTCCACCAATAGGAGGAGGGTGGAGGTTTTTATAGAGAAGACATGGAAGCAAAGAAAGGAAATTGACTTGACTGGCTATAGCTTAAGTGATTGCCTTATTTAGGAAAGCCTAGTTGGTTGGTTGTTCTTAAGTTTAATTTTCTCAGATACAAGTGTATTGAGTCTGGCTTAGGTTTTAGTCTGCTGACGTAGACTACCAAAGCATTGGAACCACCCCAGTCTAATGCTCATCTTGTTCAATAATTTTAGTTTCTTTCCAGTGTCTTACTGTTTCCTGCCTTTATAGTCTCAATTATTATGTTTTGAAAACTATCTTTTAAATATAAGAACATAAAATAATGTAAAAAATAGACTTTAAATTCCTTACAGTGGTTATCATCTTCAAATAGTCCTTTTGTCTTTTTTCATATTTGGAGTTAAATATTTTTGCCCAGGATCCTTTTTATAATGTAAGCTTTTATGGTAATACTAATTCTTATGGCTATAATTTTTAGTGGTTAATCATCAGTTACTCAAAAGAATTTAAACATTTCATAGTGGTTGATAATTATTAAATTATCACTTTGAAATTTTCACTATTTTAAATTGTGCAAGGACAGACTCCAGCATGTGACGCACCACCCCCATTTTACATTTCCTTAGGATGAGTGGATATACAGACATGGACTTCCCACGTCGAAGCCTGTGAACCTTTCCTGGTAATGCCTGTTGTACCAGTGCTGCCAATAATCTACCACATCTATTTTCAGTGACACTAATATTTAAAAATACTTGCTTCTGATAATTTGTTTATAGAAAGGTAACCATTTTATTTGAATTTCTTTGATTGCTAGGATGTTGGCTTTTGTTGTTTTTTTACTTCCCTCTGTATTGTCCCCTCAAACTGCTGGGGAGGAGACTATTAGCAATCCCTAAATCCTTACAGCTTTGTTGTTGTTCAGTTCAGTCGCTCAGTCGAGTCCGACTTTTTGCGACTGCATGGACTGCACCACACCAGGCCTCCCTGTCCATCGCCAACTCCCAGACTTTACTCAGTCTCACGTCCATAGTGTCAGTGATGCCATCCAACCATCTCATCCTGTGTCATCCTCTTCTCCTCCTGCCCTCAATCTTTCCCAGCATCAGGGTCTTTTCATATGAGTCAGCTCTTAGCATGAGGTGGCCAAAGTATTGGAGCTTCAGCTTCAGCATCAGTCCTTCCAATGAACACCTGGGACTGATCTCCTTTAAGATGGACTGGTTGGATCTTCTTGCAGTCCAAGGGACTCTCAAGAGTTTTCCAACACCACAGTTCAAAAGCATCTATTCTTTGGTGCTCAGCTTTCTTTATAGTCCACCTCTCACATCCATACATGACCACTGGAAAAACCATAGCTTTGACTAGAGTTGTTATTTTGTGATATTTTCTTTGTATCAAACATATAAAGCTATTTTTCTTTTCTAAAGTCAGAGAATTAGTTTTGGTGATCTTATGTTTTGGTGATCCATGTATTCTTGTACTAATGCCAGCTTATGTTAACTTTTCACCATGTTATATCTTCCTTCCTGGTGTGGCAAGATGCTGAATATTTTCTCCCAATAATTTTGATATTATATATATATTCTTGTTCTACTTTTGTAAATGACAGGCCAAAAAAAAAAGTAGATATAATTGTTTCCATCTTTTTTTCAAAACTGGTCTTCTCTGCTATAAAATTTTAACCCTAAATAGGTCAACACATCTAATAATAATAGTTGTATTAGGAATCAGGATAGACTTCTATTTACTTAGTCCAGATTATGCCATGTAAAGAGCATCTCAGTAAAACTTATATAACTTATGATGGATTTTATCCATTTCATGCTCTCACTAAAGGTGGACTTAAAATAGTTAACCTGAAGAGAATGAAGGAATGACTTTTAGCCAAGGGTATTAGGTAGATTTCTCAGAGGAGATGCTAAAGATAATTAGCTCTACATACAGAAAAGAAGGGACGCATTCTCAGATAAAAGAAGTGGGTGAAAAGGAGTTATGAATAAAGACTAAGCATTATTTTAAAAGAATATATTCTCTATCAACCACTTGTAGTATAATAGGAATAGAGAAATAGAGGTTGCTTATGGGCATAATGGTAGAAGATGAGATCAGAGAGGGAGATAGACCAGCAAGGAGTTTGGATTTTATTCACCAGTGGAACATTTTTAGGCATAATATAATCTTTTCTACTATGAGTTTTGGGAAAGTTTTGTGAACAGCTGCAGGTGAGCTACTTCTAAGTGTTGAATGGACAGCTTTTTGTGATGGAGGGCTTAGAGGATTCCTTTCCTACTTAAAAAGAGCTCCCTGTGCCCTTGTTCTCTGGTTTGGTTCACCTCAGAGACATGAAAATTATTTTACTGGCTCTTAAGAGCACTTGGATATGGGTTTTTATTTGCAGACCCCTGCCATTTTTATCTTCCAGTGAGAATATGTTCCTATATGTTAGAAATTGGTTTCATCATTTTCTTGGGGAAATAGAAAAAAGTAGTAAATTTATAGCTTGTAGAAATAATAGATATAAGTATCAGCTTACAAGTCAATAACACAAATAGTGTGCTTATACAGATGATTTTGTAGTTCTCTAGACTTTATCTTCGTGCTAATAACGAAGGTGATTTTACAGCACTATAATTATTTGTCTAGTAGTAATACAGTTACGTTTTGAGAATAGGGTAATTTTACCTGGTATAGTGGAGAAGGAAATGGCAACCCACTCCAGTGTTTGGAGAGTCCCAGGGTTGGGGGAGCCTGGTGGGCTGCCATCTGTTGGGTAGCACAGAGTCGGACACAACTGAAGCGACTTAGCAGCAGCAGCAGGTATAGTACATTTCAGCATTTTTTTTTAAATTAAAGCTTGCAATGAATTTTTGGTACATAATTGTCCCTAAGCGGGAGCTATCTTATCTCATACTTACTCTTCAAAAATGATTCTCTCCCTTCCTCATTCTTTCTATTTGAACCTTGAAATCTTTTTTTACAGTTGCAGGCATTAAAAATTATTTGTCGAAATTAAAATTAAATTTTTTTGGAATAAGTAATGTGATTATGGGGCTTCCTTGGTGGTGCTTGTGGATAAAAACCTGCTTGCCGATGCAGGTTAGACGTAACAGATGCGATTTCTGTCCCTGCGTTGGCAAGATCCCTTGGAGGGGATGGCACCACAACCCGCTCTAGGATTCTTGCCAGGAGTATCCCCATGGACACAGGAGCCTGGCAGGCTGCAGTTGGTAGGGTGGTACAGAGTCAGACACAACTGAAGTGTCTTACTTAGCATGCACCCAATGTGATTATAAACCTAGAAGTATGTGTAGAGACACACAAAAGTTTTGTTTCCTCTTTTGCTTGCTTCTTGTTTTTCCTCACACACCTTTTATAGGCAAACATTTCTTTTAGTATCCTGCTTATTTTTCAAGTGTTTTTTTGCAAATGTAAATAAATATATATTTTAGTTTGGAGGCTTTTTTCATTTATAAAGATCTCCCTTTATTTTTAATGGTGGTTGTACTTCTGTTGGCTATATGGTCACTCAGTCCTGTGGGGATCTTTGTGTTGTTTCCTATTTTCTGCCATTATTTTGCCAAACGAATAACATATGCTTACTATTTGCATAAGCAAATGGATAATTTATAATCCAAGAGGATTCAACAAACTAACATGATGGCATCCAGTCACATTACTTCATGACAAGTAGTTGGGGGAAAAGTGGAAACAGTAGCAGATTTTCTTTTCTTGGATTCCCAAAATAACTGTGGATGGTGACTGCAGCCATGAATTTGAAAGACGCTTTCTTCTCGGAAGGATAGCTATGACAAAGCTAGATGGCATATTAAAATGCAGAAATAACACTTTGCTAACAAGAGTCCGTATAGTCAAAGCTATGGTTTTTCCAATAGTTGTGTATAGATGTGAGAGTTGGACCATAAAGAAGGCTTAGCACTAAAGAACTGATGCTTTTGAACTGTGATGTTGGAGAAGACTCTTGAGAGCCCCTTGGACAGCAAGGAGATCAAACCAGTCAGTCGTAAAGGAAATCAGTCCTGAATAGTCTTTGGAAGGATTGATGCTGACGCTCAAATACTTTGGCCACCTGTTGCTAAGAACTGACTCATTGGAAAGACCCTGATCTTGAGAAAGACTGAGAACAGAAGAAGAGGGTGACAGAGGATGAAATAGCTGGATGGCATCACCGACTCAATGGACAGGAGTTGAGCAAAGTCCGGGAGATAGTGAAGGACTGGGAAGCCTGGGGTGCTGCAGTCCATGGGATTGCAAAGACTTAGTGAGACTTGCAAGACTTAGTGACTGAACGATAACAATAGCAACATAGTCTAAGAGCAAGTATTTCCCTAAAATTCCTATGTTGAAACCTAATCCCCAGTGTAATGGTATTTGGAGGTGGGACCCTTAGGAGATGCTTATGCCATGAGGGTGGAGCCCTCAGGAATGGAATTAGTGATAAGAAATCTACAAGATCCCTTGTTCTGTGAAGACACAATGAGAAGACAGCAGTCTGTGAGCTAGAAAGTGGGCTCTCACCAAATACTGAATATGCAGTAGCCTTGGTCTTGGACTTCCCAGCTTGTAGAACTGTGAGAAAATAAATTTCTGTGGTTTATAAGCCACCTAGTCTAAAGTATTCTGTTATAGCAGCCTGAATAGGGTGAGAGAGTTAACTTCAGCAGTCATAAATTACATTAATAATTACTGTGTTGAGAATAGCACTTCACCTCTGTGGTCTTCCTCCCCCAAATTATAACCCAGGCTAATCATGAGAAAAGCATCAAACAAATCTCATTTGAGGGGTATTCCACAAAATAACTGAACAGTACTCTTGAAAACTGTCAGGGTCACCAAAACTGGGAAAGTCTGAGAAAGTCACCGCCTAAAGTAGCCTGAGAAGATGATTATACTATAATATGGTATACTGCATGGGATCCTGGAACAGCAAAAGAACATTAGATAAAAACTAATAAAATCTAAATAAAGACTTTAGTTAATTATAATATGTCAGTTTTGGTTCATTAATTGTGATAAACCATGGTAATACAAGATCTTAATGGCAGAAGCTAAGTGTGTGGTGTAGGGAGACTCTGTACTATCTTTGAAAATTTTCCGTAAATCTAAAACTATTATAAAGCATTTATTAAAAAGTACAGATAGGTGTTTCTGTAATTCTGTTAGATGTATCTAAAAACTTTTTTAAGAACTGGTATAACTCAGACTGTGGTGTTTGTCTCATCATGAATGACATTTTTTTAATATATCTAATGGGCATTTAACTTATTTTTCCTTTCTGTTAACGTTCATATTCTTTATTCTGTTTGGTTGTTGGCCTTTTTCTTGTTAATTTCAGGAGTTCTCTATAAGGGTATTAGCACTTTAAAAAAATTAAATATATTTTTAATTGAAGGATAATTGCTTTACAGAATTTCGTTTTCTGTCAAACATCAACATGAATCAGCCATAGGTACACATAATAGCCCTCCCTCTTGAACCTCCCTCCCATTTCCCTCCCCATCCCACTCCTCTAGTTTGATACAGAGCCCCTGTTTAAATTCCCTGAGACATACATTGAATTCTCGTTGGCTATCTATTTTATATATGGTAATGTAAATTTCCCTGTTATTCACTCCATACATCTCATCCTCTCCTTCCTTCTCACAGTGTCCAGAAGTCTGTTCTCTGTATTTGTTTTTCCACTGATGCCTTGCAAATAAATTCATCAGTACCATCTTTCTAGATTCCATGTGTATGGAATCTAATTCCCTGTAGGGAGATTAGCTCTTTTTGTGATATGGGTTGCGAATGTTTATGTATAGATTGTCTGATTTTTTTCATGCAGATTTTTCCTTTTTTATATGGTAGTTTTTTAGTGTTTCTGGATTTTGAAATATAGTTAGAAAAGTCTTCACCATTCCAAGGTTGTGAAGGAATTCATCCATATTTTCTTCTAGTACTTGTGATTTCCTTTTTTACCCTTAGATCTTAAAAGTTTGAATTCTTCAGTTCCTCCCAATTATTGAGTCATTTTAAATGCTTAACCTTTTCTTTCATGCCTGTGTAAGCATGCCTGTAACCTTATTGGTACTTTAAATGATTTATAGTAGAAGAAATCGTTATACATTTACTCTTGGTGGATATGAAGTTTTGACTTTCTACAAAATACATTAAGCATTTCATTGTATCTTAATTCTGAATCATGGTTTAAAAGTTTTACAGAAATGAAGACTCTTAAAGTTTCTTTTCACTGTTACACTGTCATATATTTAGCAGTATTTTTTCTTCCAGATTTTTAGCATTGTGGATTATTCATATATTTAGTTTTCACCCCTTCCTATTTTTCTTTTGATTCCTATTTAGATTATTAAACCTCTCTGTGATTTATCTTCTGTCTTCCTTAGAACTCTTCACTGGTTTTATGGCCCCTTTGATGTCAGTAATCTCTTTATTTCAGTTTATTTAGAAATTAGTTTTAACTCATTAAGAGACTGGAACCAGTAGTGTCAGCATGTGCTGCCTAGCACAGGGTGCTGATTTCTTACACCGTTTTGTATAGCTGTTCATATTTTCCTCATAGTACTTGAAACTAGCCTTGCTGAACTGAATTTTAACAGACATTTGAGAAGCTATCTGGTAGTGCTGTGGAATGTTGGTTCCTGGGAAATACTGCCCAAAGTAACCTGGTGAGTTTGTTGCTTGTGATAGTAAAGGAGGACACCACCTTTCCTGAGTTGGTAGAATCTGCTGGGACAAGAGGGGTGTGTGTATGGGTGAAAAGAACAGCAGAGTTAGGAAGGAGAACGAAATTGGAATATTTATTGAAGATTTGAAATCTTTAATGCAGGTATTTTAGTGTAGGAGCTTGATTAGAATTAGTAAAGGTCATGATGTTATAGTTTAGGATTGATAGACATAGTAAAGCAAGGATTTTGAGGTGAGATTTTTTTTCCAGAATCTTGGAAAGTAAACAATCATTTGCTACTATTTATTGAAAAGTTGAACAGTCTGATGTTTTATATGGGGTTTTGGTGAAGTTCCTGGAATGAACAATGAAGTTATTTGCAATTCTTATCTGCTTGGGCAAGAGTTTCCTGGAATAGTAAAGTGTGTTGTTGAAGACAGCTGAATGTGATGTTAATGTGGACTGTAAACTCGGTGCAGATGGTTTCAGTTCTCGGTGCCCATTCAGAACCACAGTAAGTTTGAAAATCTATTTGTAAAAAGTCTAATCCTTAGGCCTATCTACAGAGATAGTGCATTCTCTTGGTGAAGAGTTTGACATTTTTTTTTTTTCTCCTCCTGAGGAATGAAGCCTAACTTTATCACTGAGACACCTAAGTAGTTGCTTGTATGTATGAGACTGCCTGCCAATGCCGGAGACGTAGGTTTGATCCCTGGGTGGAGGAGATCCCCTGGAGAAGAGCGTGGCACCCCACTCCAGTATTCTTGCCTGGAGAATCCTGTGGACAGAGGACCCTGGTGGGATACAGTCTGGGGTCACGCACGAGGCTGCAGTATAGTAAGAAATGTACTTGGGCCTAAAGAGTTGAGTGCTTAATGGCTGTACTGTGTGTGTGTGTGTGAGTGAGTGAGAGAGACTGATGGGTGTGTGTGAGAGAGAGGCAGGGAGGCAGCCAGCCATCCGGCCACCCACCCCAACGGAGGAGGGGCCAGAGAGGTAGAAAGAAAACCAGGATATTGTTATGTGGTCTCTGGAGATGTGGCTATAAAGAAATGGGGTCAGTACACAAAACCCTTTCATGCCTAAAAGGAGAAAGACCTATTGGCCCCAGTGATGAATTTTCACTCAACAGTTCTTATACATGTACAAAAATACAGACTTTTCACAGAACTATTTGCTCTGTCATGATACTCTTCACATAAGAATTGCCTAGTGGGCAGTTCTGTTTGCAGGGTAATTATTTGAAATTAAGAATATTTTCTTAGAAGTTATTTTACCATCTTGCCCCGACATTACCCCCATTGTTACTTAATCTCTCATTTTGACTGTGATTGAAGAAAGTAGGTCATTGTTGTATAGCCAGCAATTTTATATATAGTGTGTATATTTGCTGCTCATAATTTGGGAGAAAGTTAACATTCCTGGTGGCTCAGATGGTAAAGAACCTGCCTGTAATGCGGGAGGTCTGGGTTCATTCCCTGGGTTGGGAAGATCCCCTGGAGAAGGGAACAACAACCCACTCCAGTATTCTGGCCTGGAGAATTCCAGGGACAGAGGAGTCTGGCAGACTGCAGTCTGTGGGGTTGCAAAGAGTCTGACAGGGTTGCTTTCACTTTCTTTCTTTACATTTGTTGAATGACTACTGTGTGCTAGGCACATATATATACATTCTAATGTATATCTCACATTCTTGTTAATTCCTTTCTTCCAAGCGAAAACTAAGATTGGTTTTCTCAACATTCTACTTCTCACTCTCCTTAATGTCTATATGAAGGAGAAAAGATTTGAACTTGAGTGAGGCTTACGCTCCCTTTCACCAAGTGGACATGCTGTAAACCCTTCATTAACCAGAGCCAAACTTGCATGTAGTTAACATTTTACCACAGTTGTTAATTAAATATAGAATATGTTGTTACCTCTTAGCTTTTGAGATTGTGACTGACTGAATAGGTAGTAAGCAATAACGAAGCCAAGAAGAGAGGATCTAGGCCCTTATTATCTAGAAGCTTTAACTGGAATCCATTTAATTTCACCTAAAGGAGATACTTAGGAATTGTCATTTTAAAATATTTTTCTGTGTCCTTATAGGTAACCTTTTTTTGGTTACTTTTTTAAAAAGGTACATTTTACCATCTTTGTTCTTCAGTTGTATTCATCTATTAGTTCCTTACTTTTGTTTCTAATATATAAAGATTTCCTAAATAAGGAGAATTAGTAGACTAGAAAATGCTAGAGAGAAAAACTTGTGGAAAATACCAACATTGTAGCTATGGGGGTTAGTCAGGTACAAATTTTCTTCTGAATGTTTTGATTGAACTCTTACACCCTAGCCTCTACTATAGATCTTATAAAGTAAATTAAGTGTGCTTGTTAGTTGACTGGTTGTTTATGTGCCCTCCCTCTTAGTATTGGTATGTGAGCAGTTTCTAATTTTCCATTTAGCAAGTAATGTGGTATAGAGGATTAATTTTTGTTTTCCCTCAAAAATCGCAAGGCTTTTCTGATAGTTTTAAAAATTTGAGATCAACTGATACATGATTCATTCTTAGGAAGATCCTTCTAGGGGGTGTTTTCTGTTATCTTTAAAACTAAGTGACCACTTTGTAAGAGTGTTTTTCCCCCCTAAACAGCCCTTTCTTCCCCAAAGAACAACTACCAGAAGATTGGAAGGTGCTGGCATTTTTAATGCCACTGTTGCTGAGGAAAGTTGGCCTTGTCCAGTAGAATTTGTCTTACAAAAGCTTTAATGAAGTGTTAGTTTAAACAAAAAGTGAAGCTATTATTGTATCACAAGTTATGGAATGACAAGATAACACATTCAGTTATCTAGTTCAGATGTTTATTGGAGAGAAAGGCTAGAAAGTTGCCTACACAGTTTTCCTTTTTTTAGACATCAAAAACAAATTCATATTTATCTTGTGCCAAGTATGGTAACATCATTCTCAGTGAATCCATGGATAAAAGTAGATGATTTTGTGAAATTTGTACTTCATATAAAAATATATAAACATATAAAACATGATACATAATTTATTTGGTAATTTAAAAATGTGTGATTTTTCTTTTTTTTAAGGAGTGGAAGTTTTATTTTTCTAATAGCCATAGGAATGTGACCTTCTAAATATCTAAATGTGTATTTTACGTGATTCTTTTCCTAAAGTGCTTTTTTAACTTCTCTTCTGTTGAAGTTAGGAGGTGGTTGGAAGAGTGAATGATTAGCTGAGCCTTACAGAATATCTTTATGTTAGTGAGGTCATTATTTGTCACCATGTGACAAAGTCTGACCTTTTGAGTTATGTGGGCTAACATTCCTGTTCAGTTTATTTTGAGGTGATGTGGTATTATAGAAACTTGTATGCAATTTAGGTATAAAGTATAGTGTTGATTTAGAAGTGTACAATGAAGAAATATGACTTAATGCAGCACTTTTTTGGGGATATGAGAGTGATGAGGCTAGGTAGAGACGCAAAGATTTTTTAAATGTTTCTGTTGTTAAAGAGTTTTTAATATCATGAAACTCAGGAACTTTCCATTTACATAGTTCACTTATCTTGGTAAGTAAATCAGTTTAGAAGACCAGATTTTAGATTTCAGGATTGGTTGAACATAGCTTTTTAGACCAGTGGCTTTTCAACCTTTTTGGTCTCAGTATTAAAATCTTTAATTTTTACAGTAATTTACTTAAAGATAACAAGTGTTGCAAATAAATGAAAACTATTTTCAAAAAATACAGTGAGAAGAGTAGCATTGTTTTCATATTTGCAAATCTCTTTAATGTCTATCTCAGTAGAAGACAGCCGGCTTTTCATATCTTTTATATTTCAGTCTATTGCAATATTATGTGAAATGTAATCTGAAAAACTCCACTTTATACTCATGAGAGAAAAGTTAAAAAGACAAATATGTTTTTAGTATTATTGTAAAAATAGTTTTGACCTTAAGAACTGCCCCCTGGTGGCTCAGACGATAAAGAATCTGTCTTCTATGCAGGAGACCTGGGTTCGATCCCTAGGTTGGGAAGATCCCCTGGAGAAGGGAATGGCAACCCCTCCAGTGTTCTTGCCTGAAGAATTTCATGGACATGGACAAAGGAGCCTGGCAGGCCACAGTCCATGGGGTCACACGGAGTCCGACACGACTGAGCAGCTAACACAAGTGCCAGCCCCCTTTAAAGATTCCACGAAGCACACTTGGAGAACCTCTGCTTTAGAGCAAAATGAAATTGGATCCTAATCCTGCCCTTGATCATCCTCTCTGTATTAGATATTCTTAGTGACTATGTCTTTTAAGCTGTAGTAACGCACTGAAATAGTAATTCTATTTCTCGAATCTACTTCTGACTGTCTTCTGTGAAGAGCCTTGGAGCTATAGGCTTTGATTTTTAATGTTCCCCTCCTGCTTTTGGAAATAAGGCTTGCTAACTATAAAGAATTTAGGCAAATTCATTAACATTTTGACTGTTTTCCTTATTTGTAAAAATGGGCAGAGTACTTTTTAACTACCAACTCATAAGTCTTTCATGAAAATCAAATTAGATAACTAAAGTTATATACAGTTGCTAATAGAATCTTTTATTAATAGAACTTAGCAGAAAGAATGCTACCTGAGGTGTGCTCTAATTTTGCATCGCCTCTTCTTTATAAGTTACTCTAGAGAGTGACTTTTTTTTTTAACTGCTCTCGTTTTTGTCCTGTCCAACACTTACGTGAATCTTCCTTCTTAGATCGAGGTCCTCCAAGGAAATGGAATTTTAAAACAAGAACAGCGAAACATCCTTTGTCTGCAAGTTTTCTTAGTTTCATACTTAAACTAATTAGAAACAAATTGGAAGATGCTACATAAACGATGTATATGAAAATAAGGACAACGTAGTGTAGGGACTATATTCTCTAGGTAAAAGTAGAATAAGAAAAGGAAAAGGATTAGTATGTGTCTTATTTCTTATAAGCTGATTTTTATAACTCCTAGAAGAATGGAAATCTATTAAGCATCTGTGCGTGCATGCTAAGTCATTTCAGTTGTGTCTGACTGTTTGCGACCCCATGAACTGTAGCCCACCAGGATCCTCTGTCCATGGGATTCTCCAGGCAAGGATACTGGAGTGGGTTGCCGTGCCTTCCTTCAGGGGTTCTTCCCAACCCAGGGATCCAATCCACATCTCTTTGGTCTCCTCCGTTGGTAGGTGGATTCTTTACCACTAGCGCCATCTGAGAAGCCCATTAAGCACCCAGCCAATTCATATTTATTGAGTGAAGCAATGTGTTAAACCCTATTCTGGATATGTTAGTTCAGAGCAGTGAACTTGGTAGGGTCTTACACTGCTTGGGTTCCAGCTGCCTCTTCTGCTGTAACCTTGAGCAAGTTTTTAAGTTGTCAGTGACAGCTTCTTTAGATATATAAAATGGGGATAATTTAAATAATATTACAGGGTTACTGTGATAGTTAAAAGAAATTATTGTAAATAAAGCACTAGAATAGATTGGCACATCATATTATTAACTACTCTTCCTGTTACATAAAATTGGGAAAGGATAATTTCCTTGATAATGTTAACTTCTGGTAGTCTCACAGAGATTTTATATTTTAAAAGGATCGATGAAAAATTATATAATGTCAAAGGCTAATTTTGTCTCTTTTTGTTGTTATCCAAAGCACGGTTTTTATTACTTTGGCTTGCACAAGAGGAGAAAATTGATTAAAGGCCAGATCTCCTAACAGTTAAAATATATTTTATCTCATGAAAGTCGTGCAGTCATGTTCAACCCTTTGTGACCCCATGGATTATACAGTCCATGGAATTCTCCAGGCCAGAATACCGGGGTGTGTAGCCTTTTCCTTCTCCAGGGGATCTTCCCAACCCAGGGATCAAACCCAGGTCTCCCTCAATGCAGGTGGATTCTTTACCAGCTGAGCCATAAGGGAAGCCCAGGAATACTGGCGTGGGTAGCCTCTCCCTTCTCCAGGGGATCTTCCTGACCCAGGAATAGAACCAGGGTCTCCTGCATTGCAGGTGGATTCTTTACCAACTGAGCTACCAGGGAAGCCCATATTTTACCTAAATTCACATTAATAATCTTAGGTACTTATTTCCACTGAATTTATTATAGGCACCTTCTTACATGATAATGCTAGAGAAACTAGTGGGCAGGGAAATCTCATCTGTTGAGAGAAAAATTGTTCATTAATATCACTGGGTACTAGTTATTTTCTGTACATTCCTAATCATTTCCCAGTGTATAGGGAATGCATAAACTTGTGAGTTACTTGGTTAACCTTACAGAGAATTGCTCATAATTTTCATGTTGAGACTGATTCATTTGAACAAGTCTTTCAAGTAGTTCTTGGTAAATCAAATTTTGGATCAAAACCAGTGTCAGGTTGAGTAGTAAACTATAACAATTACTACATTCTAGAGCAATGATTATTGAGAGGTAAGAGGAGTCTTTTAATCAGTGAAAATCATTTTTAAATTTAATCCCTTCTGCTTACAGAAATAATAGAAAAAGGGTAGAAACCTTTCTGTCTTTTTTGTTTTTTTTTTCACTAAGGATGTCAAGAGAGATGGAAGTGCTAGTGCAGTGAGTACACAGAAGGCAAA
This sequence comes from Redunca redunca, assembly GCA_006410935.1. Taxonomy (NCBI): domain Eukaryota; kingdom Metazoa; phylum Chordata; class Mammalia; order Artiodactyla; family Bovidae; genus Redunca; species Redunca redunca. The sequence continues at coordinate 93,474 of SJYQ01016937.1, read as the reverse complement.
TACACATTAGGGATCTAGGAAAAACTTAATTGGTGTTATATCTCTTTGGTAAAAGAAGCCATATTTCTGGAAGCAGTTGGCACCACAAAGAAGAGTCTATTTTGGACTCCTTGAGAAGCACTTTGATGCTCCTGGCACTTAAAAAAACTATTGAATCGAATGCACTCGCTCACGGTAATTAAATAATGGACCCGCCCCCCACCATGTTTGAATAAAGTTAGAGTAAAATATATTCTGGAGTTCAGTAATAATGAGTTCATACCCATTTTACTGACTCTACTACTCATGAGTTCCGGAGAACCGTGTTAGGTACTGTTAGGTTTTCTTTCCTATTGATTGCAAACCTAATGACTTGGATTTTAATCATATATTCAGCTTGCTGTTATGGAAGCAATCATATAAGTGAACATGTGCTCAGGTGCCTAGGAGCTCACTATAAACCTTGTGCCAATGCATGATAGAAACAAAAATTGATTTTCCAGCATCAGGTCAAAATCTGTAATACTTATTTTTAATTTTTATATACAGTATATAAGAAAGCTTTCCTCAGTGATCAGTGTAAAGAAATAGAGGAAAACAATAGATGAGAAAGACTAGAGATCTCGTCAAGAAAATTTGAGATACCAAGGGAACTTTTCATGCAAAGATGGGCACAATAAATGACAGAAGTGGTATGGATCTAACAGAAGCAGAAGATATTAAGAAGAGGTGGCAAGAATACACAAAAGAACTTTACAACCCAGATAATCATGATGGTGTGATCACTCATCTAGAGCCAGACATCCTGGAATGTGAAGTCAAGTGGGCCTTAGGAAGCATCACTACGAACAAAGGTGGTGGAGGTGATGGAATTCCAGTTGAGCTATTTCAAATGCTGAAAGATGATGCTGTGAAAGTGCTGCATTCAATGTGCCAGCAAATTTGGAAAACTCAGCAGTGGCTACAGGACTGGAAAAGGTCAGTTTTCATTCCAGTCCCAAAGAAAGGCAATGCCAAAGAATGCTCAAACTTCTCCAAGCCAGGCTTCAATTGTACATGAACCGTGAACTTCCAGATGTTCAAGCTGGTTTTAGAAAAGGCAGAGGAACCAGAGATCAAATTGCCAACCTCCGCTGGATCATGGAAAAAGCAAAGAGAGTTCCAGAAAAACATCTATTTCTGCTTTATTGACTATGCCAAAGCCTTTAACTATGTGGGTCACAACACATTGTGGAAAATTCTGAGAGAGATGGGAATACCAGACCACTTGACCTGCCTCTTGAGAAATCTATATGCAGATCAAGAAGCAACAGTTACACCTGGACATGGAACAACAAACTGGTTCCAAATAGGGAAAGGAGTATGTCAAGGCTGTATATTGTCACCCTGTTTATTTATATGCAGAGAAGCGCTGGGCTGGATGAAGCACAGCTGGAATCAAGATTGCCAGGAGAAATATCAATAACCTCAGATATGCAGATGATACCACACTTACAGCGGAAAGAGAAGAACTAAAGAGCCTGTTAATGAAAGTGAAAGAGGAGAGTGAAAAAGTTGGCTTAAAGCTCAACATTCAGAAAACTAAGATCATGGCATCTGGTCCCATTACTTCATGGCAAATAGATGGGGAAACAATGACAGACTTTATTTTTTGGGGGGGGTGGTCTCCAAAATCACTGCATATGGTGACTGCAGCCATGAACTTAAAAGACCCTTGCTCCTTGGAAGGAAAGTTACGACCAATCTAGATAGCATATTCAAAAGCAGAGACATGAGGTTGCCAACAAAGGTCCGTCTAGTCAAGGCTGTGGTTTTTCCAGTGGTCATGTATGGATGAGAGTTGGACTATAAAGAAACCTGAGCACCAAAGAATTGATGCTTTTGAACTGTGGTGTTGGAGAAGACTCTTGAGAGTCCCTTGGACTGCAAGGAGATCCAACCAGTCCATCCTAAAGGAAATCAGTCCTGAATATTCATTGGAAGGACCGATGCTGAAGCTTAAACTCCAATACTTTGGCCACTTGATGCGAAGAACTGTTTCATTTGACCCTGATGCTGGGAAAGTTTGAAGGCAGGAGGAGAAGGGGATGACAAAGGATGAGATGGTTGGATGGCATCTCCGACTCAATGGAAATGAGTTTGAGTATACCCTGGGAGTTGTTGATGGACAGGGAGGCCTGGCATGCTGCATGCATGGGGTTGCAAAGTTGGAAGCGACTATGCAACTGAACTGAACTAATATACAGTAATCAAATCTTAGTTGGTATCTACATATTTCAAGTAGTATTTGTTGTATAAGAATGAAATAAGAAAAAGTTTCTCAGTGGAATTTAACCTTATTTTAAAAATATCAAATTCACAGAGATAGGCTGATAAGATTATACAATAAAATTTTTGTTTAACTGGAATACTGAGTTTGGTTCTTTCCTTTTCTCTGGTTAAATTCTTTTGCATTTTAAGAATGTTTTTTAAACCTGTGTAGAAATTTTATTACAGTTTGTTAGCACTCCATTTAGAAAGGAAAGTTCAAATCATATGCCTGTTGCAGTTAAAAAGTGGTTACATTAAAGTATTTTGGGTCACGTAGATGATTGCATGCTTGCAGAGGCTTCTGTGTGCAGTGTTTAAGAAGACAACTGAGGTGCTCGCTTCGGCAGCACATATACTAAAATTGGAACGATACAGAGAAGATTAGCATGGCCCCTGTGCAAGGATGACATGCAAATTCATGAAGCATTCCATATTTTTACTGCCTTATGACCCAGCAATCCCACTGCTGGGCATACACACCGAGGAAACCAGAATTGAAAGAGACACATGTACCCCAATGTTCATTGCTGCACTGTTTATAATAGCCAGAACATGGAAACAACCTAGATGTCCATCAGCAGATGAATGGATAAGAAAGCTGTGGTACATATACACAATGGAGTATTACTCAGCCATTAAAAAGAATACATTTGAATCAGTTCTAATGAGATGGATGGAACTGGAGCCGATTATACAGAGTGAAGTAAGCCAGAAAGAAAAACACCAATACAGTATACTAACGCATATACATGGAATTTAGAAAGATGCTGATGATGACCCTGTATGCGAGATAACAAAAGAGACTCAGATCTGTAGAGTGGACTTTTGGACTCTGGGGGAGAGGGAGAGGGTGGGATGAGATGGGAGAATGGCATTGAAACATGTATACTATCATGTAAGAAATGAATCACCAGTCTATGTCCGATGCAGGATGCTTGGGGCTGGTGCATGGGGAGGACCCAGAGAGATGTTATGGGGTGGGAGGGGATTCATATTTGGGAACGCATGTACACTTGTGGTGAATTCATGTCAATGTATGGCAAAACCAATACAATATTGTAAAGTAAACTAAAGTTAAAATAAAAAATAAAAAAAAATTAAAAAAAAGACAACTGAGGGTGTAGTAGAAGCTCTGACTCATTTGTCCCTCTGTAAGATGACTGATTGATGGTCATGTCATGTTTAATAATAACCAGTGACTAGTAGTCTGGTCTTTAGTTTGATCTTCTTTTCCTACTAGTTGTTGTATGCCAGCTTTACTTGTAATTACATGATTTAACCGAATATTACCTAAACCAATAAAATTTCAATGTATAAGGAGAGTTACTTCTGTGAAAACTTGGGAAGGAGTTGATAAAGGCTGGTTGATGTTTTTCTTAAAAAAAAAAAAAATTATTTGGAATTCGATATAAGGAAGACAATGAAAAATCTGGAACGTTCATACAAATCTCACAGTTGGGCATTGATTGCTTTTCAGGTTTCAGCTGTTTCCTTCAATTTAAAAGAAATCTTCTAGAAATTGTAGTGTCTGTGTTGGCACATGTGTTTATGTAAGAAATTCCAGTCTTGGCTTTTGTTTTACAGCAGAAGATTGGTAAGCACATTTGAATATTTTAATGCATAAGGTACATATGTGTAATTTTTTCCCTTTTGTGATTTATTGAATTACTGACTCGATTAGTGGACGGGTCCTGAGTTAGTTCATGAATTTTTGTTTTTATTGATGATCCCATCCTATCTGAGACATTTTTCTTAAATTCTCACTTGAAGGAAAGCAGTAGATTTGAAGCACTTTTTCAAAGTTTAACATGGATTTTGTAGTAAAATTGGAATATTTTGTGATTCCATAGTTAGTACCACTTGTGGTTATAGCAACGGTCATAAAATTTTGCATTCTAGCTGTCTCCTTTAAGAAAACTTTGTAGTTACCTAGGTTTCAGTTCGGTCACTCAGTCGTGTCTTTGCGACCCCATGAATCACAGCATGCCAGG
>SJYQ01016937.1:34737-88935 GCA_006410935.1 Redunca redunca | reverse complement strand
AAAAAAAAAAAAAAAAAAAAGCACACCAGAGTGACAGTCCTCTTGTCTGTTAGCAGACCACTGTTTCTTGATATACACAGTTTTGTGTGATTGCTTTCTTTTGATAAATCTAAGCCGCCCATTATTCTCTGAATACTCATACAGTCACTGTAGAGGTCTTGTTGGGCTTTATTTTCTAGAGGTTTCAACTTTGTGCTGTAACTCACATGACAGCAAAGATAGCTTCACATATGGAAAACTGTAGATAAGAGAGGCTGAGAATTGTGAGCAGTTTCCAGTTCATAAACTGTAAAACCATTCTCTCTCATTCATTATTGGGAGTGATGTTATTATTGAAATAACCCTTAATTGGCTCTAATTCATTAAGGATAATTCAGTTTTTAAATTTCAACTGTTAGAAATTCAAATAGTCAAGTGCTTTTGGAGGATATATTGAGTTAGAACAGAATAAGAAACAATAGTAGAAATCATTAAAAATGTCATTCAATGAGACAATCAACAGAAATCAGGTAAAAATATATTCAGGTGTTTTTGTAAATATTAAAATTTTGTTGACTTATATATTTAGGGACCCCAGCTATCTAACCTTTGTGTCAGTGATGACATTTAACCACCTCAAGTCTTAGCTAAATTCTCATAGGACCAATGATACATAGTTCCATTTCTTACATTATATTCCTACTAGTGCAAAGCTAACTGAATTATATAAGGATCAAATTATTGGTCTTAGCCTTAACTAAATACTTCAAACAAACATGAGTTACTAATAACTGACTTCTTTGGTAGGGGGTCAGTGGAATTTAAAAACAGTTTTTATAATTCCACTTTTTATTTTTCAGAGATGATTTTTACATTCTTCGTTTCTGTTTATCCACTAGATGTAACATACCAGATATCATATATTATTATAATATGTTAGTTAATGGCTATGGTTTATTATACTTAGAACTAAGGAAGCTTTCCATATGGATGTTTATTTTGTTTTTCCTTATGTGAAGGACTGAGTTATACTACCCATAAAAGTGGTGACAAAATTGACCAGCTATGTAGTAAGGGTAATGTCTGTGTTCCTGTAATAATGAGTGTGGCCTATTTCTCTGATGGGATGTCTTAACTCTTGACAATACTGTTCTCAAAAAGAATTTATTAATTATTTTAGTAACTTCATTTAAAAATACACTGACTAGGAAGGCTGGATATCTGTCGAAGGTTTGCTAGGGGCCTTTTGTCCTTCTCTTTGTCAGATATCTCTTCTCAGAGGTGTTAAACTATAACCAGGAATAGTTGAAATTTTTTCTAACCACTTGTGGAATTGAATCTGGAATTTATCTTTATGATTCTGCCCAGGGAGAAATGTTTGTAGGCCTATGGAAGGAGGAATATTTACAGGTTTCCTGTAAATGTACTATTTATAGTATTATCTACTTTGTATAAACCTAGTTTATATTTAAAAGAAATATCAGATAAGATACCCTCATTAGGAAATAGTTTATTGGGCACATTTTGGTAGGATAGTAAGTAAAATCTGTTGACTTGCAGATAATTTGATATGACTAAAGTTGCTCTAAGTTATGATTTTTCTTTTATAAAGGATTATTACATTTGCTTTGATTTACTTTACTCAAGAATATTACTCAGTTTCACAAAAATGAAAAGGAAAGGCAGTTTGTATTTCCCTTGTAAACTGCACATGAACCAACTTATTTGTGTGTGGCTTAATGGAAAGAGCACATAAGATTTGAATGTTGGCTTTATCAATGATTTACTTAGTGTAATGACTTTGAGTTACTTAAATTTTGAGCTTTTATTTTCTCACTTGTATAGTGGGAATGATAAATAATACCTTTTTATCTCACAGAATTGTTCTAAGAAACAAGATGTGAAGACTGTAAACTCTATAAGGCTAGGTACATAGCCATGTATAAAATTAAGTTTAATAATACACTGTTTATGAGGATGTGGAACAACTAGAACATACTTCGCTGGTGGGAATATAAAAATGGTGCAATCACTTTGGAAAACTGGACATTCCTTAGAAAGTTAAGCATACATCTACCATATGACCCTGCAAAAAAGATCTGTACAAAAATGTTCCTAGAAACATTCCAACTCTGGAAACAAACTATGTGTTCTTTAACAGGCTAAAGAAGAGAAAGTGGTGTAATCCATTCAATGGGATACTCTTCAGCAATGAAAAGCAAACTGCTGGTACATGTGTGTTACTTGCTCTGTCATGTCCAACTCTTTGCAACCCTGTGGACAGTAGCCCACAGGCTTCTCTGTGCATGGAATTCTTCAGGCAGGAATACTGGAGTTGGTAGCCATTCCCTTCTCCAGAGGATCTTCCTGACCCAGGGATTGAACCCAGGTCTCCTGCCTTGCAGGCAGATTGTTTACTGTCTTAGCCACCAGGGAGGCCCTGTGTCTATCCTTACCTGCTCAGTAGCTAAGTCATGTTTTGTGACCCCGTGGACTGTAGCCTGCCAGGCTCCTCTGTTCATGGGATATTCCAGGCAAGAATATCGGCATGGGTTACTATACTCCAGCGGATCTTTCTGACCCAGGGATCGAACCCGCGTCTCCTGCATTGGCTCGTGGATTCCTTTACCACTGAGCTACCTGGGAAGCTTGGTACATAAAATGTGGATTAATTTCACGGTCACTGTGCTGAGTAAAGAAGTCATGTGTTATAAGACTGTATCCTCTCATGTGTTTCAGTTTACATGGAATTCTAAAGAATGTGCTACCTCCAGGGGCTTACAGACAAGAAGCTGCTAATGGAAATCTTTGATCACCTTTCCAGCGCTGTGAGCTCTCTTTCAGTGTACAAAGTTCAAAAAAACCCTGTTTACTTTAAGTCATGATCTCTAGAACAAGTAGCAGCACCTCGTGGAACCCTAGGATTCTGTGGAACCCCATTTGAAAAACTGTACTGGCCATGATAATTATTATAATGCTCATTGATACTAATTGATTTATTTCCTTTCAGAACTGGAAATGATGTGAGTTTTTATTAGATGCATAGATCTGTGTCTGTGAGTCATTTTTGTAATTGTCTTTATCCCCTCAAATATTTTTTGGATGTGAATAACTTGTGAGTTACTAATTATAAATGTCTGAGGGCTGGCTCCTTTCATTAAAGCGCCTGGGATACTGGAATGATACATCTAGAATGTCTGATTTATAATGTGGAAATAATATTTGTATCCAACTTTACACCCCCACCCTTCCCCCTGCAGCAGTACATGAGAGGAAAACTGAGTTTATCAAAAGACTGAAACTGCTTTTCTAGTTAGTTTCCTCTTTAATGTTGTCACCACTGTAGGCTACTTTGGTCTGTTTGCTTTCTGAAATAGAAAAGTAGTATGTGATTAGAGCAGGATCAACAAGCTACAGTCCTACAGCTAAGAATGGCTTTACTTTTTTAAAGGTTGCTTTTAAAAAATTTGGCAGATACTATATGTGGTCCACAAAGCCTAAACTATTTTCTATTGGGTAATAACGCAGATAAAGTTTGCTGGCACCTGAACTAGAGACTCCTCTAATGTATAGTTATTTTCAGTTATTTTGAAAGTATGCTATAAATATTTTATGTTTGTTTTGATGTGAGAGAAAAGAATTTATCATAATTATTTTAACAGCTTTGAACTATAATTTATGTACTATAAAACTCACCCCTTTAAAATGCACAGGGCACTGGTTTTTAACATATTTGCAGTTCTACAAGCCTCACTATAATTTTAGAATATTTTCATCAACCTCTGCCCCAAATAGAAACTTTGTACCTGGGGACTTCCCTGGTGGTCCAGTGGTCAAGAATCCACCTTCCAGTGCCGGGGGTGGGGGCTGGGGGTGGGGATGGTGGTCTATCCCTGGTTGGGGAACTAATCCTGGGTGCCACAACTGCTGAGCCCTCATGTCTCAGATAGAGAGCCCACGTGCTCTGGAGCCTGCATGCTGCAATTAAAACCCGACACAGCCAAACGTAAATAAGTAAATGACAAAACAAACCCCTGTACCCTGTTCCTTCCCATCCTTCACTACTCATGCCTTTGCTCTCTGAATGTTAAATGATACTGTTTAGCTCACTAGTTTGAAATGAAGTCAGGTTAGTCTTGATGCTCTTTCTGGAGAAAGGTATTTGTTGAGTAAATAATAGGGTAAACAAAGCTATAAGAAAAATAAAAGAAATTTAAGAAACCACAATACTTATATGTACTCTAAAAACTAGTGTAACAGCAGTTGACAATGAAAAAGTTATTAATCAAAGTATATTCTGAGTATGATTCTTACAATAAGTCTTAAAAGTCCATGAAAGAATTCATGAAGTCATAGTTTATAGCATTTTTTCCTTAGTGGTTTATATAGTGATGCTGTGTTCTACGTAAACAATAACATAGTTGATGGCATCTTAGATTTGGTGAAATGGTGTATGATTGAAATGATGTATCCTTAAGTCAGTTATTCCAGAGATGCAGAACATTTCAAGCAATAAAAATATTAGTCATTCAGATTAAGATTTGGTTTAAAAGAAAAAGCTACTAATGTCTGAAAGTAATGAAATAGCATTTATCTAAAATTTTAGCAATTCAGACCTTTCATTAATCCACATTAACCTTTTCCTTTGATTTTTGAATAGGTGAGAGTTCAAAATTTATTGTTGTTTTTCAGTCGTGTCCCACTCTTTGTGAACCTGTAAACTGCAACATGCCAAGCTTCTCTGTCCTTCTCTATCTCCAGGGGTTTGTTCAAATTCATTTCCATTGAGTCAGTGATGCCATCCAGCTGTCTCATATCAATCCCTTCTCCTCTTGCACTCAATCTTTCCCAGCATCAGGGTCTTTTCTACAAGAAAAGAGCTAATGAATGAGCTCTTCACATAAGGTGGCCAAAGTATTCTAGCTTCAGCATCAGTCCTTCCAGTGAATATTCAGGGTTGATTTCCTTTAGGATTGACTGGTTTGATCTCCATGCTGTCCCAGGGCCTCTGAGGAGGCTTCTCCAGCACCACAATTGGAAAGCATCAATTCTTTGGCACTCAGCTTTCTTTATAGTCCAACTCTCATATCCATATATGACTACTGGGAAAACCATAGCTTTGACTACACAGACCATTGTTGGCAAAATAACGTCTCTGCTTTTTAATATGCTGTGGTTGCAGTCACCATCTATAGTGATTTTGGATCCCCAAAAAAGAAAACCAATCTTTCCACTTTTTCCCCTTCTATTTGCCAAGAAGTGATGGAACCAAATGCCATGATCTTCGTTTTTTGAATGTTGAGTTTTAAGCCAACTTTTTCACTCTCCTCTTTCACTTTCATCAAGAAGCTCTTTAGTTCTTCACTTTCTGGCCTTAGGGTGGTATCATCTGTGTATCTGAGTTTGTTGACATTTCTCCTGGCAATCTTGATTCCTGCTTGTGCTTCATCAAGCCTGGTATTTCGCATGATATACTCTGAATATAAGTTAAATAAGCAGGATGACAATATACAACCTTGATGTACTCCTTTCCCAATTTGGAACCTGTCTGTTGTTCTGTGTCTGTTTCTGACTGTTGCTTCTTGACCTGCATACAGATTTCTCAGGAGGCAGATAAGGTGGTCTGGTATTCCCATGTCTTCAAGAATTTTGCACAGCTTGTTGTGATCCACACAGTCAAAGGCTTTGGCATAGTGAATGAAGCAGAAGTAGATGTTTTTCTGGAATTCTCTTGCTTTTTCGATGCTCTAGCGAATGTTGGCAATTTAATCTCTGGTTCCTCTGTGTTTTCTAAATCCAACTTGTATATCTGGAAGTTCTTGGTTCAGATACTGCTGGCACATTCTTTGGCATTGCCTTTCTTTCAGATTGGAATGAAAACTGAGCTTTTCCAGTCCCGTGACCACTGCTGAGTTTTCCAAATTTGCTGCCATACTGAGTGCAGCATTTTCACAGCATCATCTTTTAGGATTTGAAATAGCGCAACTGGGCCTCTGCTACCTTTGTTCGTAGTGATGTTTCCTTAAGGCCCATTTGACTTTGTATTCCAGAATGTCTGGCTCTAGGTGAGTGATCACACAATTGTGGTTATCTAAGTCATTAAGATCTTTTTTGTACAGTTCTTCTGTGTATTCTTGCCACATCTTCTTAATATCTTCTGCTTCTGTTAGGTCCATACTGTTTCTGTCCTTTATTGTGCCCATCTTTGCATGTAATGTTCCCTTGGTAGCTCTAATTTTCTTGAAGAGATCGTTAATCTTTCCCATTCTGTTGTTTTCCTGTATTTCTTTGCATTAGTCACTTAAGAAAGCTTTCTCATCTCTCCTTGCCATGCATGTCTGGAACTAAAATTTGTATGTAATTAAATTTGAGCCTGCAGAGTTTTGCTGAACTCTTTGAGATTTTGATTTTGTTTTTTAAGGTCTATATGTTGCCTAATTTTTATGGAGTATAGAAATGGTGGTTGGTTTAAAATTGGGGCTTTAAAATAGATACCTTCACTTTGGTCTCTATTATTTAATTTCCTCACAAGTCATGAGAAGGCTCAAATAGCTTTATTCAGCTAGAGTTTTGTAATTCTGAATATATGCAGAATATTTAAACATTTTATATTCTTAAATATTTAGAATGGAGAAGTAAAATTATAGGTGGTACTGGCACTGAGCTGTGTTTTCTGTCAGCTTCAGGCTCCGCCTTCTAAACTTTGTTTTGTTGTGTGTATTCCTCTTTCACCTGCTGGTTCCCTGTCTCATTCTGCCAATAGGAGGTAGCAGTGGGAGACAGTAAAGCAAAAAGGAGGGTCAGAGGATTTGCTTCTCCTTGTTTGCATTTCTTCTGTCTGTGTCTCCACAGAGATAGGACTCCACTAGGGCAGAAGTAGGAGTGGCCGATGGCTCCTATTTGCATTTTTCAGGGGCCCTCCTTCAGTTCTTGGTGTGCTTCAAAGAATGCTTTCTTTCAGAGATTGGTCCCAGGTTCGTAGGGATTCTCTAGGCCTTTGAGGTTTAACAATTCCAGGTTTGCTTTGTTTCTTCAGTTCTGGGGGTCATAGCTCCTCCTTCAGAGCCTATCAGTCTGTGTCCTCTTTTTGCCTTTTCAGTTCTCCAGTTCCTGATTAACAAATTGAATTCTCTCTGTTAAAATTACTGTTGTCCTTTCTGTTTTTTGATTGATTCCTGACCAATACACTGGTCAAAATAATAGGTCTTTGCAAATTAAAGTCCTGGAGATCAAATTAGGCTACTCTTCATTTAGTAGTCATTGAGCCTGTGCAGTCAGTCTGCCAGGCCTTTCTTTGTTCTCTTTGTCCACTATCAGATATCCTCAATTGTGGTCCCAGAGCTGCTTGAGAATCATCATTATCACACTTCATTATTGTTGTTTGCTTTTCTTTATTTCTGACTTCAAGGCCAGTCCTTAGTTCCTAACACAGGATTTGTGTATACTGGATGCTTAGTTAGTATTTTAAATAATGAACGTGCTTTTAGATAATGGTTGCAAAGGGCAGGCAGGAGTCATGATGAAAATTATCTGATGAAGGGAAGGATCTTATTTTGATTATTACTGGCATGTGAAGCTCCTCAGATATTGAGGGGTTTAAACCAAATATTAGTATGACATGAGGGATTATATGCTACACCTCCAAAAGACACATACTTCAAGCTTGGTTGGACCTTTCTGATTCAGTTGTTCTAATCTAGTTGTTCATGAGATTGAATATGCCTAGTTCTTAATAGCACATCTTCACCAACTGTTATACAACTCTGTTCAAGGTAAGAATCCAAATCATGATACCTTTTCAGGTTATGAGGACTAGCATGTCTCACTTTGATTAAACCTTCAAGCTTCCCCTTCCACCTTCATTATATTCAGATTGAGCCCTATTCAGTGTACTTTCATCATTATTATGTAAGTGTATGCTTAATACAGGGTAGCCCAGAGAGTTTCCAGGTCTTCTAGTTAAATTGATTACAATATACTTCCCTCTCCAGTATATGGTACAATTATCTTGGTCTGCCTCAATCCCAGTCCTAAACTCTTGCCTCCATTGTGATACACCTTGTCATAATACGCTTTAGTGCAAGTTACCTTCCTCTCAGTTTAAATCAAACAATTTAAATCTATAGTTAGTATTTTCCAAAATGAGAGTTTTGGGGAAATCTTTCTGTTCCCGTTGTATTTCCTTTTTAGTGGAGGATCTGTTGAGCAGCTTCTGTGCTTAAGCCACTCAGTTGTGTCCGACTCTTGCGACCCCATATACTGGAGCCTGCTAGGCTCCTCTGTCCATGGGATTCTCCAGGCAGGAATACTGGAGTGGGTTTCCATTTCCTTGTCCAGGGGATCTTCCCGACCCAGGGATCGAACCCAGGTCTCTGCACTGCAGTCAGACTCTTTACCGACTGAACTGAGCAGCTTAACTATGGACAATTCGAATGTCTTAGCAATACTGACATTTTGTGGGGAAAGTAAATATTTCCTTGAAATGTCTTAATGCTTGTTAAGGAATATATATATATTTTTCCCAGTCTTTGGAAATTTTGATGGTGATTTGGTTTGCATTTGATCTTTTCTTTATTTGCTGTTTGAATTTTTATATTGTTAAATCATTTAAAAATCAATTATGTTGGTTATTTCTAATCTTGAGTTTTTAATGCATAATAGTATGTTAATATTACATTTGATGTTGTGTCCAAATGCTAAGACATTGTGAAATTGTGAAAAATGTTCACACATAGTCTCACTTTCCTCTTGGGAATATGGTAGGAATTCCTGCCTGCTTAAAGAGATTAGGCATGTCCATGTGATTTGATTTAGCTAGTGAAGTATCAGTAAAAGTGGCACTCTAGATGGAAGCTTTAAGAGATAGCATTAAATGTATTTTTTGTCATACTCTTTGTTCCCTTCCTGTGGTAGCTTCAACTTTGGATTGGTCTTTGAAGAGTTGGAGCAGAGCCCCAGTCCACTCTCAAGGGACATAGAGTGTGAAAGAATAAAGTCTTAGTTATTTTAAGCCATCAAGCTTTGTTTGTTACAGTAGCATAACCTAGTTAAACCGTATGCTTTCTTGTAGTAACAACATTTATTTCACCGTTGTTCTCCCAGGTTATATGTGTCTTTTGAAGTTTAGCCTATGTGTTTGTAATAATCAGTATAAGTTATAAAGCGAATCTACTGGGATGATTAGCTGGGTGCTTTATTTGTGTGCAAAATAGTACAGTGACAAGTAATAGAATGTTGGTGCCCCAGGAATGGAAGAGAAGACAAGAACGGGATGACACATCTTCTAAAAAAGACCAGATTTCATACCCGGTAACTTTAAATACAGTTCAGTTGTTTCTGGAAAAGAAATTTTTTAATCCATCCGACAGTTTGGAAACTCAGTTTTGAAAGCTCAGCTGTTAAGTGACTAGTCTAAGAATGTACAGCTATTCAATGGTAGGACTAGAAAAAAGAAATCAGCCTTATTGACTCTAGCCTTCTGTTCTTTTTATAATTAAAAGATTTTGCTTATTCTCTTGAGATTTTTGATCCATTATGCTTCTCATTCCTTACTTTCCCCCTCTAAATGTATTAACATTTTTAACCAACTTGTACAGAATAATACTAATCATAATTATTGGATCATGATTTTCCTCTCTGGACTGTGCATGATCTGCTTATCTAGTGTGTATATATTTATATACATCAATAAAATAGTATCTGTCAATCCAGTTTCTCAAACCTTGCTAGTAACTTGCATCTTCCTGTGTGTTCTCCTTGCCTCTCCCTAAATGGTAACTGTCATCCTGAACTTTGTATTTTAATCTTCTAAATTTTATAAAGGTTTTACCATATGTATGTTTACCTGAACAATATATTTTATATGGTTTTTTTGTTTTTGTTAAAAAAATATACTAAATGTAGTCTTTTGGACTTGCTTTCTTGGTTAAATATCACTAACATTCATTCTTACTGCGTGTGCTTTCAGTTCCTTCATCTTACCACTGTATAGTCTTTCTGCAAGTGTACCATCATTTGTCCATTTTCCTGTCTGTAGACATTTGTGTTATTTCCAGTGTTATGCTGTTATAGACTTTTTGCGATGAGTACTTCTGTTCATATGTCTGTTAAACTTTTCTCTTGGATGTGTACCAAGGGTAAGAACAGCAGGATCACAGGGTATTCAGTGTTTAACTTTACAAGATGGTCCCTAATAAATTAATTTCTGCTGTTATAATAATGCTGCTCACTTAGTGTTGTTTTTTTTTTTTAACCCTTGACAGACTGCCGGAGGTTTTTCTATCTTATAACTTTTATGAAAGGACCAGGAAGAATAATAATGGTGCTTGTTGCAGTGATTTAGATAACAAATTATGGTGGTTTAAACTAAGACCTGGCAGTAGAAATAGGGAAAAGAGGGTGAGATTGAGAAATGTGAGGGATATAAAAGGAACATGATCTAACTTGATGATCATATTGGATACTGCTGTTGAAGGAGTGGAAAGGGTAAAGAATGACTTAAGTTTCTAGTTTGTGTGTGAATCAAAGATGTAAATATAGTTAACTTTTCTGACCTTGTAGTTAAAAAGTGCTCAGATCAATTTTTCTTTAGTTTCTCTACCATCATTTTCTGATTTTAAAAAATAAAGCATTTTACCTCATGAGATTTGGTAGGATACTGTTTTTTTCTGTACTAATGCTTAAAAAACAAACTACTTCGAGAATAATTTGAAACTGTGTTTCTAGTATTACCAGTCAGTCCAGTTCAGTTGCTCAGTCACGGCCGACTCTTTTGCAGACTGTACACGTGGACTGTAGCATGACAGGCTTCCCTGTGCTTCACCGTCTCCTGGAGCCTGCTCAGACTCAGGTCCATCGAGTCGGTGGTGCCGTCCAACCATCTCCTCTGTTGTCCCTTTCTCCTCCTACCTTCAGTCTCTCCCAAGCAGAGTCTTTTCCAGTGAGTCAGTTCTTCGCATCAGGTGGCCAGAGTATTGGAGCTGCAGCTTCAGCATCAGTCCTTCCAATGAATATTCAGGACTGATTTCCTTGACGATGGACTGGTTGGATCTTCTTGCAGTCCAAGGAACTCTCAAGAGTCTTCTCCAACACCATAGTTCAAAAGCATAAATTATTCTTCAGTGCTTAGCTTTCCTTATAGTCCAACTCTCACATCCATACATGACTACTGGAAAAACCGTGGCTTTGACTAGACGGACCTTTGTCGGCAAAGTAATGTCTGTGCTTTTTAATATGTTGTTTAGGTTTGTCATAGCTTTTCTTCCAAGGAGCAAGCGTCTTTTAATTACATGGCTGCAGTCACCATCTGCACTGATTTTGGAGCCCAAGAAAATAAAGTCTGTCACTGTTTCCGTTGTTTCCCCATCTGTTTGCCATGAAGTGATGAGACCGGATGCCATGATCTTTGTTTTTTGAATGTTGAGTTTTTAGCCAGCTTTTTCACGCTTCTCTTTCACTTTCATCAAGAGGCTCTTCAGTTCCTCTTTGCTTTCTGCCATAAGGGTGGTGTCATCTGTGTATCTGAGATTATTGATATTTCTGCTGACAGTGTTAATTCCAGTTATGCTTCATCCAGCCCAGGATTTCACATGATGAACTCTGCATAGAAGTTAAATAAGCAGGGTGACAGTACATAGCCTTGATGTACTCTTATCCCAGTTTGCAGCCAGTATGTTGTTCCATGTCTGGTTCTTACTGTTGCTTCTTGACCTGCACACAGGCTTCTCAGGAGGCAGGTCAGATGGTCTGGATTCCCATCTCTTTAAGAATTTTTCAGTTTGTTGTGATCCATGCAGTCAAAGGCTTTGACGTAGTCAATGAGGCAAAAGTAGATGCTTTTCTGGAATTCTCTTTGCTTTTTCTGTGGTCCAACAGATGTTGGCAATTTGATCTCTGGTTCCTCTGCCTTTTGTAAATCCAGCTTGAACATCTGGAAGTTCTCAGTTCACGTACTGTTGGAGCCTAATTTGGAGAATTTTGAGCATTACTTCGCTAGCGTGTGAGGTGAGTGCAGTTGTGTGGTAGTTTGAACAATAGTTCACTTTATTTTTTTTTTTAATTGAAAATATGACAACATATTTACAGGAGACTTGGAAAATATAGAACAAAGTTATGTATAGTTCATCATATATTACAATTATTTTTTAAGTAGATAATTTAAGATTCTTAGTTGGATTTTAATATAAAACTCTGAAAAATTAATAGAATGCATGTACAGAAAAGTAGTAGAAGAATATAGTAGGCCTGAAAAGCACTGTGTGCCAATTCAACATAATTATGATTTATATAATTTTCACAAAATAGTGTGCAAATTCTTTTCACAATCACATAGACTATAAGCCAGGAGACACTGGAACATATCCAGGGACATAAAACAAGGTGCAAAAATTCCATGGCCTAAAGGTATTAAAACCATACAGAGCCTTTTATTAGTGTGAAATTATGTTAGGAATCAGTATCAGAAGATATTTGAAAATAACCCACATATTTTCAAATGGATATTTCACTCTTCATGAAATAAATACGATAGGTACTACACAAAGTTGTAAAATCCCAGTGTTTATTGTTTAAAAGTGGTAGATCTCAAAGGACTAAGTAATTTGAAGCTCAGAATAATCAAGTCTACTATAACCTTCCTCTGGTTGTACTCTGAGAAATACAGTACTTATATGCAAACCCAAGATCAGGTGATATAGAATGGTAATCTGAATTGCATTCTTTGTTTCTTAATTACAGTGGAGAAATTTAATTTTTTTTAGAGTAGCTATGTTTTACTAACTACAGAGATGATTGATATCAAGTGTCAGAGATAATTGGCAGAGCAAGTGTTTTAAGAGCAGCTCTTTGTATCTTTAAAGAACTCCTGGTTTTATAATTTATTTTTAAGTTTTTGTTTAAATCACAGAATTTGATACAACAAATCTAGCTGAAATGAATAATTAAGAGAATTTGATTTATTTACAAAGAAATAAACATTAATGAGATAATACATTTTTCAGATACCATTTTGTTTCCACATCTTGGCTGCTGTTTTGATGAGCCTTTTCCTTTTTGTATATAACCATTTGTGTATCAAAATGAGGCACTACCTCAAGTGATTACAATTGCTCTTTTGGTTCTGCTCTGAGTAAGACCATTATTGTCAAAAGCATCAGATGACATTTCTTAATAGATGACTTTCTGAATTCACTGAAACTGAACAGCTGTTTCAAACAAATGCCCTTTCTGTGAGGATTTTTCATCTGCAGATCAGTTGATGGTTACTCATGATGGAAGTATCTACATTTTGGGTGATTTTTAAATCGGGTTTTAATCACATTTTGAATTTTAACTTATTTCCCATCAGAATATGTATCAACAATGCATGTTTAAAGAAAATAATAAAAATAACTTTTGTTGTTGTTTAGTCGCTGAGTCATGCCTGCCTCTGGCTTCCACTGAATGATCAGGGAAGAATGGTGGTGAGGAATCTGCCTGCCAGTGCCGGAGACACAGGTTCGATCCCTGGTTCGGGAAGATGTCCTGGAGGAAGAAATGGCAACCCGCTCTACTCTTCTTGTCCGGGGAGTCCCAGAAACAGAGGAGCCTGGTGGGCTATAGTCATGGGGTTGCAAAGAGTTGGACACAACTTAGTGACTAAACAACAACAACAAAATAACTTTTAGATGAAACCTATTCCCATCTAAAACATGAAGGGTTTGGGGGATTATTTATACCAGTCAGTGTATTGATATTCAGCATTAAGAAGCCTGCTAGACACTCCTTGGTGACTGCTTTGTATTTCATCTAAGTTTGTGCATGCTCAGTCGTGTCCAGCTCTTCATGATCCCACAGATTGTAGCTTGCCAGGCTTCCCTGTCAGTGGGCGCCTCCAGGCAAGAGTACTGGAGTGAGTGGCCATTTCCTTCACCAGGAGTTCTTTCTCACCCAAGGATCAGACCCAGGTCTCCTGCACTGCAGGCAGATTCTTTACAGTCTGAGCCACCAGGGATCATGAGTCATTTCATGTACCTATAGGGGTTCAAGTATAATGAACAAAATGTTTTGATCTTGACAACCGTAATAAAGTTAGCCAGTCAAGTTAAATTTCACATGATATGTCACACTGATGAAACGATTTTCACAAAAAGTGCAGTTTGACTATCCTCTTGGTTGAATAAATTGCTTGGCTTTTGTAACAATTATAAAATGATTAATGTATTAACCTAGAGTTACTCACTTGCCGTACTACAACTTCATTGTTCTGAAAATGATATGACACCTTCCCAAGCTAAGTTTCTTACGGGCAGAGTTCATATCTTATTTCTCTTTCTGCCTCATATTGCCTGGGACATGGTAGGGCCTCTTTGTGAATGTTTGTTGAGTGAATGAATAAAACATTTTAACATAAGAGTAAATCTTAAGCAGATCAAAATGACAGTGATCCAAAACTTTTGCCAGGTGATAGATTGACTTTAGATAGAAGAAAGATTTTGGGTTATAAAAGATGACTTGTCTCTATTATTTGCTTTTATTCACTGATTCATTCATTCATTTAAACAAATGATGGATGCCTATTGAATGCCAGGTTTTGGGCTAAATGCTAGGTTGTGCTAAATAAAACAATTGAAAAACATTAAGTCCTTATTCTCAAGGAGATTAAATTCTAGTGGAGGTTATCAGTAATAAACGAATATTTAGAATGTCAAGGAGTAAGGCAATTCAGTTCAGTTCAGTTCAGTCGCTCAGTCGTGTCTGACTCTTTGAGACCCCATGAACCGCAGCACGCCAGTCCTCCCTGTCCATCACCAATTCCCAGCGTCTACCCAAACCCATGTCCATAAACTCGGTGATATCATCCAGCCATCTCATCCTCTGTTGTCCCCTTCTCCTCCTGCCCTCAATCTTTCCCAGCATAGGGTCTTTTCAAATGAGTCATCTCTTCACATCAGGTGGCCAAAGTATTGGAGCTTCAGCTTCAACATCAGTTCTTCCAGTGAACAGCCAGGACTGATCTCCTTTAGGATGGACTAGTTGGATCTCCTTGCAGTCCAAGGGACTCTCAAGAGTCTTCTCCAACACTGCAGTTCAAAAGCATCAATTCTTCAGCACTCAGCTTACTTTATAGTCCAACTCTCACATCCATACATGATCACTGGAAAAACCATAGCCTTGACTAGACAGACCTTTGTTGGCAAAGTAATGTCTCTGCTAATATGCTGTGTAGGTTACTTCCAAGGAGTAAGCGTCTTAATTTCATGGTGGCAGTCACCATCTGCAGTGATTTTGGAGCCCAAAAATATAAACTCTGTCACTGTTTTCCATTGTTTCCTCATCTATTTCCCATAAAGTGATGGGACCAGATGCCATGATCTTAGTTTTCTGAATGTTGAGTTTTAAGCCAACTTTTTCACTCTCCTTTCACTTTCATCACGAGGCTCTTTAGTTCCTCTTCACTTTCTGCCATAAGGGTAGTGTCATCTGCATATCTGAGGTTATTGACATTTCTCCCGGCAATCTTGATTCCAGTTTGTGCTTCCTCCAGCCCAGCGTTTCTCATGATATACTCTGCATAGAAGTTACATAAGCAAGGTGACAATATACAGCCTTGACGTACTCCTTTTCCTATTTGGAACCAGTCTGTTGTTCCATGTCCAGTTCTAACTGTTGCTTCCTGTCCTGCATATAGGTTTCTCAAGAGGCAGGTCAGGTGGTCTGGTATTCCCATCTCTTGAAGAATTTTCCACAGTTGATTGTGATCCACACAGTCAAAGGCTTTGGCATAGTCAATAAAGAAATAGATGTTTTTCTGGGACTTTCTTGCTTTTTTGATCCAGCGGATGTTGGCAGTTTGATCTCTGGTTTCTGTGCCTTTTGTAAAACCAGCTTGAACATCTGGAAGTTCATGGTTCACAAATTGCTGAAGTCTGGCTTGGAGAGTTTTGAGCATTACTTTACTAGCATGTGAGATGAGTGCAATTGTGTGGTAGTTTGAGCATTCTTTGGCATTGCCTTTCTTTGGGATTGGAATGAAAACGGAACTTTTCAAATCCTGTGGCCACTGCTGAGTTTTCCAAATTTGCTGGTATATTGAGTGCAGCACTTTCACAGCGTCATCTTTCAGGATTTGTAATAGCTCAATTGGAATTCCATCACCTCCACTAGCTTTGTTCATAGTGATGCTTTCTACGGCCCACTTGACTTCACATTCCAGGATGTCTGGCTCTAGATAAGTGATCACACCATTGTGATTATCTGGGTTGTGAAGATCTTTTTTGTACAGTTCTTCTGTGTATTCTTGCCACCTCTTCTTAATATCTTCTGCTTCTGTTAGGCCCTTACCATTTCTGTCCTTTGTCAAGCCCATCTTTGCATGAAATGTTTCTTTGGTATCTCTAATTTTCTTGAAGAGATCTCTAGTCTTTCCCAGTTTATTGTTTTCCTCTGTTTCTTTGCATTGATCGCTGAGGAAGGGTTTCTTATCTCTCCTTGCTATTCTTTGGAACTCTGCAATCAAATGGATATATCTTTCCTTTTCTCCTCTGCTTTTTGCTTCTCTTCTTTTCACAGCTATTTGTAAGGCCTCCTCAGACAGCCATTTTGCTTTTTTGCATATCTTTTTCTTGGGGATGGTCTTGATGCTTTTCTCATGTACAATGTCACGTACCTCCATCCATAGGCTCTCTATCAGATCTAGTCCCTTAAATATATTTTTCACTTCCACTGTGTTATCATAAGGGATTTGGTTTAGGTCATACCTGAATGGTCTAGTGGTTTTCCCTACTTTATTCAATTTAAGTCTGAATTTGGCAATAAGGAGTTCATGATACGATCCACAGTCAGCTCCCTGTCTTGTTTTTGCTGACTGTATAGAACTCCATTTTGGCTGCAAAGAATAAAATCAATTTGATTTCAGTGTTGCCTGTCTGGTGATGTTCATGTGTAGAGTCTTCTCTTGTGTTGTTGGAAGAGGGTGTTTGCTATGACCAGTGCGTTCTCTTGGCAAAACTCTATTCGCCTTTGCCCTGCTTCATTCTGTACTCCAAGGCCAAATTTGCCTATTACTCCAGGTGTTTCTTGACTTCCTACTTTTGCATTCCAGTCCCCTATAATAAAAAGGACGTATTTTTTGGGTGTTGGTTCTGGAAGGTCTTAGAGGTCTTCATAGAACCATTCAACTTCAGCTTCTTCAGCATTACTGGTTGGGGCATAGCCTTGGATTACCGTGATATTGAATGGTTTGCCTTGGAAACGAACAGAGATCATTCTGTCACTTTTGAGACTGCATCCAAGTACTGAATTTTGGACTCTCTTGTTGACTGTGATGGCTACTCCATTTCTTCTAACGGATTCCTGCCAACAGTAGTAGATATAATGGTCATCTGAGTTAAATTCACCCATTCCAGTCCATTTTAGTTCACTGATTCCTAGAATGTCGACATTCACTCTGTCATCTCCTGTTTGACCACTTCCAATTTGCCTTGATTCATGGACCTAACCTTCCAGGTTCCTGTGAAATATTGCTTTTTATAGCATCGAACCCTGCTTCCTCACCATCCCATTCACAGCTGGGTGGTGTTTTTGCTTTGGCTCCATCCCTTCATTCTTTTTGGAGTTATTTCTCCACTGATCTCCAGTAGCATATTGGGCACCTACCAACCTGGGGAGTTCATCTTTCAGTGTCCTATCTATTTACCTTTTCATACTGTTCATGGAGTCTCAAAGCAAGAATACTGAAGTGGTTTGCCATTCCCTTCTCTAGTGGACCACATTCTGTCCTACCTCTCCACCATGACCAGGCCATCTTGGGTGGCTCCACACGACATGGCTTAGTTTCACTGAGTTCAGATGGGCTAGTTATCTGAGATTGTGGTTTCAGTCTGTCTGCCCTCTTATGCCCTCTCTCAGCGCCTACCGTCTTACTTGGGTTTCTCTTACCTTGGATGTGGGGTCTCTGGAGCAGTCGTGAAGAAAGACCCCACGTCTAAGTAAGGCAATAAAGGAAATTAAAACAGGCAAAGGGGATGGAATGTGTAACTTGGTTGAAGAGTTGTCACTGTGTTATACAGGGTGACCAGGGAGGTGATATTTGAGTAGAACCCAGAAGGAAGTTAACCTTAAACGTGTCTGGGAGAAGTGCATTCCTGGCAGAGGAGGAGCAAGAGCAAAGGCAAGAATCAGCAGAGACAGGTGCTCCTAGAGTAGAGCGGGTGGAGTAGCATGGTACTGGATGAGGTTAAAAAGGGGAGTGACAGAGCAGACATACAGGGTCTAGTAGCCACTTAAGGGCTCTGGGTTTAACTGTTGAGTAAAGTGCCAGTTGTTGGAAGATTTTGAGAAACAGATGATGTTATCGATGACTTAATATGTTTGCTCTGGCTGCTATATAGAAAATATGCTGTGGGTAGTGGGGCAGGGAGGGGGAATGTGGTGGGTGGGAGTGAGAAGACCAATTAGGATGCTCAAAATATTGTAAGCAAAGAGATCATGGGATTTTCTTCAGGATTTTAGCAGTTCAGGTGGTAAGAAGTGGTCAAACCATAGATATATTTTGAAGGAGCCTGCAGATTTTGGTGATATATTGATTGTGGGGTATCAAAAATCGGAAGACAACCAGAGCAGGTGATTGACTCTAGTTACCATTTACTGGGATAGTGAAAATTATAAGAGGAGCAGGGTTTGGAGGCAGTGGAGATACAGTGTTATTTTTCTCCTTGATGTCTTTCCCAGATGCTAGACTTTTAATTCTTTTGGGTAGCTATACTCATTTATGTAAATGGGTCTCCATGACATAGTTGTGGGGAAAAGCCGAAATACAATATTTGATAAGAAAACAGTCTAGTTTAGGTCCTAACTCTGTTACAGCTTTAGTTATAATTAGTTCATTACTGGTATCAAATGTTTTGAGTGCAGAATCAGAATTTTCCCTTCATTAGGGCTTGGGATCTGAGCCACCTGTGAGACTCAGGAAATCTCTTCATGGTTTAAAGTGCAGCCAACAGTAAAACTCTAAGATCTCTGTTTCACTGCTCAGACGCTGGTGTTCTGGGCAGCCGAGCCATTTTCTTTTCTCTTTAGCCCCACTCCTGGCTTTCCTCGCCTCTGGAGAAAGCATTCACCTGATAAATAGCCATACACCTTTCTGTAGTAGGCATGGACTCACCCCTTGTGGACAGTTTTTTTCTGTTAGCTCTGCTGCACTGTGCCCAGCATTTTGCAGTCCTGCATCCCCACTCCCTTGTTAATACAACGTCAGTACTCAGAAAGAGTCCTGTTGAGAAAGTACAGATTTGCTCTGTGACTGAAGCTGCTCCAGGTTTTAGTGTCTTGCCAGCCCCCCTGAATTCCTAGAAAGGTTCTTAACAGATGGGCTGGTTTCCCCATTTTATAGCAGGTTTACTTCTCCTTTCACTGTGACCCCAGCCTCTACTGTTTTCATTCCTACAAAGAGCTAGTTCTTTCTAGGAATTTAATTCATTTATTGATTGATTGCATCTCAACTGAGTTTAAAAAACTATGATTTTATAGTCTTTCTGGGTTGTTCTTATTGTTAAGGTGGGAGCAGCAATAGTCTTTTGTAAGTTTCTATATCCCAACCATAAGCAGTAGTCCTAGTATTTACTCTTTTGTGTTCAGAATCATTTGTATAGGTTGACTGTTCAAACTGAAACTATTTAGCTTGTTCTTTTAATAAAATTGTACTAAATAAGATATTGACCATATGTAGGTTTGATTAAAAAACTGGTAAGAATACATGCTGACACAACAGTTGATATCTTTTATTGTAGTAAAATATACATAACAAAGTATATCATTTAAACATTTTTCAGTGTACAATTCAGTGACAATAATCCATTCAAAAAGTTGTGTAACTATCACCACTGTCTATGTCCAGAACTTTTTCATCACCCCAGACAAAAACGCTGTACCCTTTAGACAATAACTCCTCATCATCCCTTCCCTTTTATTCCTTGCTAACCTCTATTCTGCTTTCTGTGTATATGAATTTGCCTATTCTAGATATTTCATAAAAGTCGAATCATACAGTATGTCCTTTTGTGTCTGACTTACTTCGTTTAGCATGGTGTTTTTAAGGTTCATCGCTTCCCCCGTAGCTCAGTTGGTAAAGAGTCTTGACTGCAATGCAGGAGACCAGGGTTCGATCCCTGGGTTGGGAAGATCCCCTGGAGGAGGAAATGGCAACCCACTTCGGTATTCTTGCCTGGAGAATCCTGTGGACAGAGGAGCCTGGCAGGCTACACAGTCTGTGGAGGAGCAAGAGTCAGACACGACTGAGCGACTACGTGCACAGTGCTCATGACTTAGTATGTGTCAGATCTTCTTTACATTTTTATGACACCGTAGTGTTCATTCCAGTGTGTGTGTGTGTGTGTGTGTGTGTATTTTTTGTGTATGTTTATATGTGTATATATGCATGTTGTCCCTTCACTTGTTGAACACCTGTGTGTTTTTACCTTTTGTCTATTATGATTAATGCTGCTATTGATATTTGTGGAAAAGTATCTGAGTCCCTGTTTTCAATTTTTGGGGGTAGAAGACTCTTGAGAGTCCCTTGGACTGCAAGGAGATCCAACCAGTCCATTCTGAAGGAGATGAGCCCTGGGTTTCTTTGGAAGGAATGATGCTAAAGCTGAAACTCCAGTACTTTGGCCACCTCATGCGAAGAGTTGACTCTTTGGAAAAGACTTTGATGCTGGGAGGGATTGGGGACAGGAGGAGAAGATGACGACAGAGGATGAGATGGCTGGATGGCATCACGGACTCGATGGATGTGAGTTTGAGTGAACTCCGGGAGATGGTGATGGACAGGGAGGCCTGGTGTGCTGCGATTCATGGGGTCACAAAGAGTCGGACACGACTGAGCGACTGAACTGAACTGAACCCTAGAAATGGAATCATTGGTCATACGGTTATTCTGTTTAACTTTATGAGGAACCCCCAGACAGATGTGCCCAGTGGCTGCATATTTTAAACACCCAGCAGCAGCGGTACACAAGTGTTCAGTGCGTTCACATCCTCACCTGCTTGCCCTTCCTTCCTCCCTCCCATCCTCGCTTTCCTAATAGCTGTCCTAGTAGGTGTTCAGTGGTATCCCACTGTGGTTTGATTTCCTTTTCTCTAATGAGTAATAATGTTGAACATCTTTTCCTGCATTTATTGGCCATTTGTATGTCTTTGCTGCAGTGTTTGCTCAGATCCTTTTCCCATCCTTTAAAACGTTTTTTGTTGTTGAGTTGAAGCTCTTTATATTTTTTGGATAGTAAACTCTTATCAGATACATGATTTACAGATATTTTCTCCCATCCTGCAGGTTGTCTTTTCACTCTCTTGATATTGTCTCTAGATGTACAAGTTTGTAATTGTAATGTCTAATTTGTCTTTTTTGTTCCCTGTGCTGTTGGTGTTATACTTAATATATCATTGCCAGTCCAACGTCATGACTATTTCCTTCATGTTTTTCTTCTGAGACTTTTATAGTTTTAGCTCTTAGATTTAGGCCTTTGACCCATTCTGAGTTAATTTTTGTAATATAGCATAAAGTTAGGGTCCAAATTGTTTTTTTCATGTATATCAATTGGCCATAGATATGAAGGTTTGTGACTGGGCTTTCAGTTCCATTGCACTGGTCTGTATGTCTGTCCTTATGCCACTGCCATAGTTTTGATTACTGTGAAGTGAAGTGGTAGGTGCTCAGTCATGTCTGACTGTGCGACCCCATGGGCTGTAGCCCCCGCCAGTCTCCTCTGCCCTGAAATTCTCTAAGCAAGAATACAGGAGTGGCTTGCCATTCTCTTCTCCAGGGGAATCTTCCTGACCCACGGATTGAACCCTGGGTCTCTTGCACTGCAGGCACATTCTTTACCATCTGAGCCACCAGACCTTGTAATAAATTTTTAAATCAAGACGTGTGAATCTTTCAATTTTGTCCTTCTGTTACAACATTGTTTTGACTATTCGAGGTCCCATGGAATTCCATATAAATTTTAGGATGTGCTTTTCTATTTCTGCGAAAAACACTATAGGAATTTTGTTTGAGGATTGCTTATGTAGATCACTTTGGGTAGTTTTGTAATTGAATACTAAGTATTATAATATTGGGTTGGCCGAAAACTTCATTTGGATTTTTCTGTAACGTCTTATGGAAAAAACAGAATGAACTTTTTGGCCAACCCAATATATGACTAGAGATGTCGTTGCACTTGTTTAGATCTTCTTAAATTTTGGGGGCAACATTTATAGTTTTCAGTGTACAAAACTTCTGCCTCCTTAAGTTATTCCTAAATGTTTTCTTAGTTTTGATTCTATATACATTTTCTTTTTCTATTTTCATTGCAAGCGTATAGAATAAAACTGATTTTTGTGCGTCAATTTTGTGTCCTCTAGTGTTCCTGAATTTATTTAGTAAAACAGGTTTTTAATTTGGATTCTTTGGGGTGTTCTACATGTAAGGTCATGTCATGTGAGTAGATATACATCAGCTTTTCTCTTTCCAATTATGATGCATTTTATTTCTTTTTTATTTGCCTAATACTGTGGCTAGAATTTCCAGATACTATGTATAAGTGGTTTCTGATCTTAAGGAAAAGTTTTCACTCTTTTCATCAATGAATATGATGTTAGCTGTGGGTTTTCCATGGTCTTATGAATTATGTTGAGGAAGTTTGCTTCTCCTAGTTTATTGAGTTTTTATCTTGTAAGGGTATTGGATTTTGATAAATATTTTTCTGCGTGAATTGAGATGTTCATGTAGTTTTTCTCCTTCATTCTTTTAATGTAGTGTAATGTAATAACACTGCACTAAAACTGATTATTCTGTTATATTGAACCTCCCTTCAGTTCAGTTCAGTCGCTCAGTCATGTCCGACTCTTTGTGACCCCATGAATCGCAGCACGCCAGGCCTCCCTGTCCATCACCATCTCCCGGAGTTCACTCAGATTCACGTCCATCGAGTCAGTGATGCCATCCAGCCATCTCATCCTCTATCGTCCCCTTCTCCTCCTGCCCCCAGTCCCTCCCAGCATCAAAGTCTTTTCCAATGAGTCAACTCTTCACATGAGGCGGCCAAAGTACTGGAGCTTCAGCTTTAGCATCATTCCTTCCAAAGAAATCCCAGGGCTGAACTTCAGAATGGACTGGTTGGATCTCCTTGCAGTCCCAAGGGACTCTCAAGAGTCTTCTCCAACACCACAGTTCAAAAGCATCAATTTTTTGGCGCTCAACCTTCTTCATAGTCCAACTCTTACATCCATACATGACCACAGGAAAAACCGTAGCCTTGACTAGACGGACCTTAGTCGGCAAAGTAATGTCTCTGCTTTTGAATATGCTATCTAGGTTGGTCATAACTTTTCTTCCAAGGAATAAGCGTCTTTTAATTTCATGACTGCAGTCACCATCTGCAGTGATTACCTTTTGGGAAATCCCACTTTTTAAAAAACATTTATTTATTTATGGCTGTGCCGGATCTTCGTTGCAGCATGCAGGATCCTTTGTTGCAGTGCAAGGGCTGTCTGTTGCAGCATGCAGGCTTCTCTGTAGATGTGGTGCACCGGCTCCAGAGCGTTTTTGGACCCTGTAGTTGGTGGCACGTGAGCTCTCTAGTTAGCATTCAGGTTTCATTGTTGCACAGCACGTGGGATCTTAATTACCCAATCAGGGATCAAACTCCATCCCTTGCATTGGAAGATGGATTGATTCTTAACCTCTGGACCACCAGAGAAGACCCCTACTTGTTCTTAAGTGTAATCCTTTTGGTATGATGAATTCTGTTAGTAGTTTATTAAGGATTTTTAAATCTAAATTCATAAACATTGACCTGCATTTATTTCTTACTGAGTTCTTTTCACTAATTTATATATTTCTAGGAATTTATTCACTCCTTTAGGTTACGCAGTTTGTTAATGTACAGTTGTTCATGTGCTAAATCGCTTCATTTATGTCTGACTCTTTGCGACCCTATAGACTGTAGCCTGCCAGGCTGTTTTCTATCCATGGGATTCTCCAGACAAGAATACTGGAGTGGGTTGCCATGCCTTCCTCCAGGGGATTTTCCTGACCCAGGAATCGACCTCACGTCTCTTATGTCTTCTGCATTGGCAGGCAGGTTCTTTATCACTAGCACCACCTGGGAAGCCCATGGTTGTTCATGGTATTCTCTTACAATCCTTTTTATTTCTGTATAATCAATAACTTCTTCATTATTTCAGATTTTAGTAATTTAAGTCCTTTTCTTAGTGTGGCTAAAGGTTTGTTGATAATCTTTTCAAAGAACAAAGTTTCTGTTTTGTTGACTTTTTCTCTATTTAACTTGCTTTTCTTCCAGTTTTGTAAGGACTGAGGTTAGGTTGTTGGTTTGAGGTCTTTTATTGTAGATTTTTACAGATATCAAACACTGCTTTTTGCTGTATCCTATAAGTTTTGATACGTTGTGTTTCTGTATTCTTTTGTCTGTATTTTATATCTCTTGTCACTTCTTTGATCCATTCATTGGTTGAGTGTGCTATTTAATTTACAGCTATTATGAGTTTTCCAGTTTTCTTTGTTACTGATTTCCAATTTCATTTCATTGTGATCAGAAAATATACTTTGTATGATTTCAGTCTTTTAAAATGTATTAAGGTTTGTTTTGTGCTTTTACTATTGTCTATCACAGAGAGTGTTCTGTTTTCATTCGAGAGCAGAGTATATTCTCCTGTTGTTAGGAGGAGCATTCTATATATGTCTGTTGAGTCTATTACTCTAGGTATATAGTGTTCTTCAGCTCCTGTATTTATTCATCCTCTGTCTGATTCTTCTATCCAGTGTTGAAAATGGAATATTGAAGTCTCCAAATAATATTGTAGAACTGTCTGATTCTCCTTTGAATTTTGTTAGTTTTTACTTAATATATTTTCAGCCCCTGTTGTTACATGAAGATGTTGTGATTGTTATGTCTTAATCTTTTATCATAGTGTCTTTGTGTCTTGTAACCTTTATTTCACTATTATGTTCCATTTTTCTGACAAAAAAGTTAGCCATTTCAGCTCTCTTTTGGTTACTGTTTTCATGGAATATCTTTTTATATCCTTTTACTTTCAATCTTAGTATCTAAAATAAGCCTCTTATAAACAGCACATCAGTTCAGTTCAGTTGCTCAGTCGTGTCCGACTCTTTGCGACCCCATGAATCACAGCACGCCAGGCTTCCCTATCCATCACCAACTCCCAGAGTTCACTCAGATTCATGTCCATCGAGTCAGTGATGCCATCCAGCCATCTCATCCTGGGTCATCCCCTTCTCCTCCTGCCCCCAATTCCTCCCAGCATCAGTGTCTTTTCCAGTGAGTCAACTCTGCATGAGGTGGCCAAAGTACTGGAGTTTCAGCTTTAGCATCATTCCTTCCAAAGAAATCCCAGGGCTGATCTCCTTCAGAATGGACTGGTTGGATCTCCTTGCAGTCCAAGGGACTCGCAAGAGTCTTCTCCAACACCACAGTTCAAAAGCATCAATTCTTCAGCACTCAGCTTTCTTCACAGTCCAACTCTCACATCCATTCATGACCACAGGAAAAACCATAGAAGAACTGTACAAAAAAGATCTTCATGACCCAGATAATCACAATGGTGTGATCACTCATCTAGGGCCAGACATCCTGGAAACGTGAAGTCAAGTGGGCCTTAGGAAGCATCACTACGAACAAAGCTAGTGGAGGTGATGGAATTCCAGTTAAGCTATTTCAAATCCTGAAAGATGATGCTGTGAAAGTGCTGCACTCAATATGCCAGCAAATTTGGAAAACTCAGCAGTGGCCATAGGAATGGAAAAGGCCAGTTTTCATCCCAATCCCAAACAAAGGCAATGCGAAAGAATGCTCAAAGTACTGCACAACAGCACATAGATGGACCATATTTTTAAAATCCATTCTGCCAACCTCTGCCTTTCCATTAAAGAGTTTAGTCTATTTACAGTTAATGTAGTTTCCTTTGTAGCTCAGCTGGTAAAGTTTCTGCCTGCAATGCAGGAGACCCCAGTCCATTTTGTAGGTCAGAAAGATTCACTGGAGAAGGGATGAGGCTACCCACTCCAGGACTGGGCTTCCTCGGAGTTCAGTCAGTAAAGAATCTGCCTGCAGTACAGGAGACCTGGATTTGACCCCTGGATCAGGAAGATCCCCTGGAGAAGGAAATGGCAACCCACTCCAGTATTCTTGCCTGGAGAATCCTGTGGACAGAGGAGCCTGGCAGGCTATAGTCCATGAGATTGTAACAGTTGTATACGACTTAGAGACTAAACCACCACTGATAAGGAAGGATTTCTTCTGTTCAGCTATTTTTTTCTGTATATCTTTGTCTCTTGTTCCTTCATTCCTCTGTTATTGCCCTGTTTTACACTTCCTTGATTTTTTTGTAGTTGATTTTTTACTCTTTTCCTTTTTTCCTTTCCTGTGATGATTTTTTAAAGTAATTTTGAATTTTTGGTTGTGCAGGGTCTTCTCTGGTGTGCTTGGGCTGCTCTCTAGTTGCAGCGCACAGGCTTCTCATCATGGTGGCTTCTCTGGTTGCACAGTGTGGGCTGTAGAGCGTGCAGGCTTCAGAAGTTGTGCACGGGCTTAGTTGCCCCACATGTGAGATCTTCCTGCAACAGGGATTGAATCAGTGTCCCCTGCATTGCAAGGCAGATTCTTAACCACAGGGCCACCAGGGAAGCCCTTGGTAACATTTTTAAGTTAATTTCTTAATGGTTACTTGGAAACTAGAATTAATTTCTAATAACCTACCTTGAGTAATACCAGCTTAACCTCAATAATATATAAACACTCTGATATGTATAAATATATATTTATATATATAAATAGTATATTAACTTCCCTGTCTATTATTGTCACAGATTACCTCTTTATATGTTGTGTGCCCATTAACATAGGTTTATGTTTACCATTTTTGTAAGTGTGTGTGTGTGTGTGTGTGTGCGCACACGTGCGTGTGTGCATTGCCCTTTAAATCATACAGGAAAGAGTGGGGGGAAATGAAGCTACAAACCAAAAGTACAATGATGCTACCTTTTATAAGTACACACACTTACCTCTGCTGGTGTGTTTTAGTTTTTATGGCTTTGAGTTACCATCGAATGTCCTTTCATTTCAACCTACGGCTCTCCCATTAGCATTTCTTGTAGGGCAGATCTACTAATAATGAACCTTTTAAGCTTTTATCGGAAATGTTTATTGATCTTTCATTCTTGAAGAATATTTTGCCAAATTAGAATTCTTGGTTGACCCAATTTTTTTTTTCCTTTTCAGACTTTAAATGCATTATTCTCACTGCCACCTAATCTTCATGTATTTTCTGATACGACATCAATTGTTAATCTTATTGAGGGTTCCTTTGTTTGTGTCAAGTTGCTTCTCTCCAGGTCCTTTCAAATTTTTTTTTATTTTTTGTTTTTGGGTTTTGACACTTTGAATATAATGTGTCACAGTGTGGATCTCTTTGAGTTTATCCTTCTTAGAGTTTGTTGAGATTCTTGGATGTATATGTTCATGTTTTTCATCAGACTGGGGAACTTTCAATCTTTATTTCACTTTTTTTTTAACCCTCTTCTCTTTCTCTTCTCTCCTTTGACTGGTTTTGTGGCTCTTACTGATGATGTTCTGTAGGTCCCTCAGGCTCTATTCATTTCTCTTCTTTCTTTTTTCTTTCTGTTCCTCAGACTAGTGAGTTTTGCTTGCTTTCAAGTTCACTGATCTTTTCTTTTGTCTACTTAAGTCTCTCATGAATTTTTCAGTTACTGTACTCTTAGCTCTAGAATCTGCATTGTGCTGTGCTAAGTCGCTTCAGTCGTGTCCAGCTCTTTGTGACCCCATGGACTGTAGCCCACCAGGCTTCTCCGTCCATGGAATTCTCCAGGCAAGAACACTGGAGTGGGTTGACGTGCCCTTCTCCAGGGGATCTTCCTGACCATCAGACCCACATCTCTTAAGTCTCCTGCATTGGCAGGCAGGTCTTTACCACTAGTGCCCTCTGGGAACCCAGAGTTTTGTCAGTGGTCCCTTTATAATATCTGTCTCTTTATTAATACTCTCTCTCCATACATTGTTTTCTTGGTTTCCTTTAGTTCTTTGTTCTTAGCTTCCTTTAACTAGGAGCATATTTAGGGCAGTTTACTTAATACCTTTGGCTATTACAAATTCTGGTCTTCCTCAAGGTTTCTGTGAAATGCTTTTTTTCTTATAAATGGGCCCTGCTTTCTTCTTGTTCGTGTGCTGTGTGATTTTTGTTGAGATCCGGACATTGTACTATAATGTGGTAACTGTAAACCAGATACTCCCACACCGTGGCTGTGGGTGTTTCTTGTCTGTTGAGGTCTGCTCCTATCCATTTGTGACTTTGCCAAATGATTTTTGCAAATGTGTATTCCTGTGTGTGGTCACTAAAGTTTCTGTTCCATTGTCTTTGCAGTCAGGTAGTGACCTGATGAAGATCTTCTTTAATACTTGGCTCAAGCAACAACAACAAAAACCATTGCAGTCTTTTTAAACCTCCCAGTAGATGCTGGTGTAGGCACACCTGGCAGTCCAAAAAGGCCTTAAGCATGTCTACATCTGTGTCAGTCTTTCAAGGAGTTTGCCAGACTGACCAAAATCTGCAGCCTCCATTTTCCGTCTGTCAAAGGTCCCCACTGTCACAGTCCCCGGCACCAGCCAGCCGCTCTAGGAATGCAGGCTGCGTTGCAGCCATCTCTGTTGTTGGAACTGGCTGAGGAGTGAGCAGTGTTGGCTGGTTTGCACTTGTGGTTCTCCTGTCGGGATCAGGAGCTTGTCCCTTTAGCAAGCACTCCTCTGGTTGTTATATCGGTTCAGTCAGGTGACAGAGTTCTGAGATAGCTGATTCTGGTCCTTTTGTCACTCTGCTGGTTGTTTTTGCTGAGGTGGGGTGGGAGCAATCCCAAGCGCTTCCTACAATGATATTTTGCCTCTGAAGTGTCACAGTATTATATTGTCCTTCTAATGTGTGTTTATGAATAGACAAAAGTCTTTGGTAGGTGTCTTTTTCTTTGTTTCCTGGTTTGTGTGTTTGACTGCTCATACTTTCAAATGAAATGAATCACTCTCAGATTTGAACACATAAAAGATTAAGATACTTAAGTGGTGGAAAAAACCCATAGGCATGACTGAACTTTTATTTCAGTGCTCTGTCAATCTTTTGTACAAAACTTTGTGTTTTATACAAATAAGAAATTTTTGTATCTAGTGAAAAAACTTCATTTTTAGTTATTCCTCTAAGTATAGCTAGCTCAAGTGTCCTAGAAAGTGGTAGATATTTATTGTGATTTAATTATTGAGGAAAAACTATTAGAAAATTTGCTTACAGTCCACTCAGTGACTTTATTTCATTTACGTGTTTAATATAAAACCACAGTGACTGAAGAAAATGTTACAAAGAAGTAAATAAAGCTCTCTTTGAGGAGTCATATTAACTACTAGATATTTTGGAAAGATTGACAACAGCAGGGCTAAGTGAAAAAGTATAGTTTGCCACTTCAGTTTTGCATTAAAAATTTTTTTAAACAAATTTTATTTTTTGGCCTCACTGTATGCCATATAGGATCCTAGTTTCCTGACCAGGGATCAAACCCATGGCCCCTGCACTGGAAGCAGAGTCGTAGCCACTGGACTACCATGGCAGTCCCTCAGTCTTGGATTTTAGTCCAAACTTTAAAATGCTTAATTTGTTCTGCATGTAAATTCAGCTTCTTTGCCTAAAGGAAAGTCATAGCATTTTAAAAACAATTTTTAGCTTTTTCTTTGACTTCAACTACAGTTATTAATAAGAAATTGTTTTAAGAATATTTCAAATATATAAGCAGAGAATTGCCTCTCAAATCTTTTAATTAGGAGGTTTGGTTTAAAAGGTAAATTTGAATACAAATTCTTTTTTTTTTTTATTGGAAATACCAAAGGGGCCACAAAATGACAGCATTTTTTGGGGTAAACACTCATAGTGAAGGACCTAGTTGTGAGTTTTTATAGCTTTATACAGCTATTGGCTTAAAAACAGTAGCAACAGTAAAAAAGAAAGAAGCGGTTTCCCATTCCTATGGCAAAACTCAGTTGGTATTCCAGAATGGTTATCTGTATATTCTGTAAGTAAATGGAATATGGGCATACCTCAGAGTTACTGTAGATTGGTTCCAGACACTGCATTAAAGTGAGCCACACAGATTTTTTTTTCCCCCAGTGTATATAAAAGTTACATTTACCCTATACTGTAGTCTGGTAAGTGTGCAATAGCATTATGTCTAAAAAACAAGTATGTACACCATAATTTAAAAGTACTGCTAAAAAATGCTGTCACCTGAGCCTTCAGTGAATTGTAATCTTTTTGCTGGAGGATGTCTATTGACTGATCAAGGTTGTGGTTCCTAAAGGTTGGGGTGGCTGTGGCAGGTTTTTACTGTAACAACTGATGTGTCAATTGATTCTTCCTTTTATGACCGATTCTCCATAGAATACAATGCTGTATGATAGCATTATTCCCACAGTAGAACTTCTTTCAAGATTGAACTCAGTCCTCTCAGACTCTTCTGCTTTTTTATCAACTAAGTTTATGTGGTATTCAAAATCATTTGTTGTTATTTCAACAATCTTCATAGCATCTTCGCCAGGAGAAGACTTCTCTCAAGACCACTTTCTTTGCTCACCTTTAAGAAGCAGCTCCTCATCTGTTAAATCTTTTTATCATAAGATTGCAGCAGTTCAGTCGTATCTTTAGATTCCATTTTAATCCTACTTCTCTGCTATTTCTATCAAATCTGCGGTTGCTTCCTCCACTGAAGTCTTCGACCTCCTCAGAGTCATCCATGAAGATTGGAATCAACTTCTGCCAGACCTCCTGTTAATATCTTGCCTTCTTCCCATGAGTCAAGACTGTCTTTAATGATATCTGGAATGATGAATCCTTTCCTGAAGGTTTTAAACTTATTTTGTCTAGATCCATCAGGGGAATCACTGTGTATAGCAGCTGTAGCTGTATTAAATATATTTAAGACATGAAAATCAAAATTACTCCTTGGTCCATGGGCTGCAGAGTGGACGTTGTGTTGGCAGTCATGAACCATTCATCTGATTGTACATCTCCATTAGAGCTCTTGGGTGACCAGATGCATTGTCAGTGAGTAGTAATATGCTGCTGCTAAGTCACTTCAGTCGTGTCCGACTCTGTGCGACCCCAGAGATGGCAGCCCACCAGGCTCCCCCGTCCCTGGGATCCTCCAGGCAAGAACACTGGAGTGGGTTGCCATTTCCTGCTCCAGTGCATGAAAGTGAAAAGTGAAAGTGAAGTTGCTTAGTCGTGTCCGACTCTTTGTGACCCCATGGACTGCAGCCTACCAGGCTTCTCCATCCATGGATTTTCCAGGCAAGAATACTGGAGTGGGGTGCCATCGCCTTCTCCAGTGGTAATATGAAAGGAATGTTTTTTCTAAGCAGTAGGTCTAAAATAGTAGAGTAGGCTTAAAATACTCAGCAAACCTGT
Source organism: Redunca redunca (assembly GCA_006410935.1). Lineage (NCBI taxonomy): Eukaryota > Metazoa > Chordata > Mammalia > Artiodactyla > Bovidae > Redunca > Redunca redunca. Next base: position 57,444 of record SJYQ01016937.1, on the reverse strand, counting down.
TGTAAACAGATGTGCTGTCATCTAGACTTTGTTGTTCCTTTTACAAAGCACATGCAGAATTATGCAATTCTTAAGGTCTCTAGGATTTTGGACTGGTAAATGAACATTGATTTCAGCTTTAAGTCACCAGCTGTGCTAGCCCTAATAAGAGAGTCAGCCTGTTCTTAGAAACTTTGAGGCCAGGCATTGATTTCTCCTCCAGTGAAAATCCTAGACGGCATCTTCTTCCAGTAGAATGCTGTTCTGTCTACATTGAAAATCTGTTGTGTAGTGTGGCCACCTTCATTAATTATCTTAACTAGATGTTATAAATTACTTGCTATAGCTTCTACAACAATACTTGCTGCTTTACCTTGCACTTTTCTGGAGATAGCATCTTTTCTTAAACTTCATGAACCAGCCTTTGCTAGAACTTTTCTACAGCTTCCTTACCTTCTTTCACCTTTATAGAATTAGAGAGAGTTAGGGCCTTGCTGCGGAGAAGGCTAGATTTGGATATGGATGAGAGAGTTGAACTGTGAAGAAAGCTGAGCACCGAAGAATTGATGCTTTTGAACTGTGGTGTTGGAGAAGACTCTTGAGAGTCCCTTGGACTGCAAGGAGATCCATCCAGTCCATTCTGAAGGAGATCGGTCCTGGGATTTCTTTGGAAGGAATGATGCTAAAGCTGAAACTCCAGTACTTTGGCCACCTCATGCGAAGGGTTGACTCATTGGAAAAGACTGATGCTGGGAGGGATTGGGGGCAGGAGGAGAAGATGACGACAGAGGATGAGATGGCTGGATGGCATCACTGACTCGATGGACGTGAGTTTGAGTGAACTCCGGGAGATGGTGATGGACAGGGAGGCCTGGTGTGCTGCGATTCATGGGGTTGCAAAGAGTCAGACATGACTGAGCGACTAACTAAACAATTACAATAATACATCAAAAATCACTGATCACAGGTCACTACAACAAATATAATAACAATGAAAAAGTTTGAAATATTGTGAGAATTACCAAAATGGGACATACAGACACAAAGTGAGCAAATTCCATTGGAAAATGGTACCGATAGCCTTGCAGGTTGCTGCAAACCTTCCATTAATGTAAAACAAACAAACAAACCCACATTATCTGTTGTGCAATGAGACAGAGTGCAATGAAAGAAGGTATGCCTGTAGTTACATTTTCAGGATTTAAAAGAAAAAAATAACCTGAAGAGTTTTCTTGATTGTACAGCAGGCAATCCCAGATCAAATTTAGACTCCGGTGATAAAGTAAGCTAACACATTACATATTTTAAGCACTTGTAGTTGGAAAGTGATTTTGCAACATTTTCAGCTGCTTGTGTGTATTTGGCAGAGGAAAGGAAAGAGACATGGTTTATATGAAGTCATTCTTAGTATCATTTATTGCCCTTTTACCTTTAAATTTTTTTAATTAATTGATTTTTAATTAAAGGATAATTGCTTTATAGAATTTTGTTGTTTTCTGTCAAACATCAACATGAATCAGTCATAGGTATACATATTTACCCTCCTCCTTAAACCTCCCTTCCATCTTCTTCCCCATCCTACCCCTCTAGGTTGATAGAGAGCCCCTGTTTGAGTTCCCTGAGACATACAGCAAATTCCCATTGACTATCTATTTTACATATGGTAATATAAGTTTCCGTGTTACTCTTTCCATACATCTCACCCTCTCCTCCCTTCTCTCCATGTCCATAAGTCTGTTCTCTGTGTCTGTTTCTCCACTGCTGCCCTGCAAGTAAATTCTTTGGTACCATCTTTCTAGATTCTGTATTTATGCATTAGTATAGGTTATTTCTCTTTCTCTTTCTGACTTACTTCACTCTTTGTAATAGGCTCTAGCTTCATCCACCTCATCAGAACTGACTCAAATGTGTTCCTTTTTATGGCTGAGTAATATTCCATTGTGTATGTGTAGCACAGTTTCTTCATCCATTCGGCTGTCAGTGGACACCTAGGTTGCTTCCATGTTCTAGCTATTGTAGATAGTGCTGCAGTGAACATTGGGGTACATGTGTCTTCTTCAGTTTTGGTTTCCTCAGGGTGTATGCCTAGAAGTGGGATTGCTGGGTCATACGGTGGTTTTATTCCTAGTTTTTTCTCCATACCATCTTCCATAGTGGTTGTATCAGTTTACATCCTCACCAACAGTGCAGGAGGGTTCCCTTTTCTCCACACCCTCTCCAGCACTTACTGTTTGTAGACTTTTTGGTAATGGCCATTCTGACCGGCGTGAGGTGTCTCATTGCAGTTTTGATTTGCATCTCTGATAATGAGCGATACGGAGCATCTTCTCATGTGTTTGTCTCTTCTTTGGAGAAATGTCTCTTTAGGTCTTTTTCCCACTTTCTGATTGGGTGGTTTTTCTGATACTGAGTTGTATGAGTTACTTGTATATTTTGGAAATTAATCCTTTGTCCATTGTTTCATTTGCTATTATTTTCTCCCATTCTGAGGGTTGTCTTTTCACCTTGCTTATAGTTTCCTTTGCTGTGCAAAAGCTTTTAAGTTAATCAGGTCCCAGTTGTTTCAGTTCAGTCACTCAGTCGTGTCCAACTCTTTGTGACCCAATGGACTGCAGCACGCCAGGCTTCCCTGTCCCTGTCCACTTGTTCACTTACCTTTAAAATTTTTATCTAGCTATGGCAAAGAACTGGAGATCTTTTTGACAGTTAGAAAGGCATAAAAGTTGTTTTGGATTATACATACACACATATATTTGAATGGAATATAAATATATTTATGTATTTGTAGATTTGTGTTAAGTGCTGTGAGTAAAAAAAGAAAGGAATAGATGGGGTCAGGAAAGAGCCCTCTAAAGAGTAACAGTAATACTTAGGCTGAAATTTGATTTTGAAAATACAATATTGTTCAATAACAATAATAATTTCAATAACAATTTGAAAATAATTGTTCTCTCTATAGATGGGTATTAAAAATATTAAAACCAAACAGCTGCAGAGTTTTTATTTAGGGTTTATTTTAAATCACAGCACATTTACTTCTAAGGTAAAAATAATTTTTTCAGTGGCATGAATTAAATATAAAACTAAATATTTAAGCATTCACTCTAAATCACATTCTTACCATATCTTAATCTTCATAAAAGTGATGGTGTAATGATGCTAAAGCTGAAACTTCCAAAAACTTGGAAAAGACCCTGATGCTGGGAGGGGCTGGAGGCAGGAGGAGAAGGGGATGACAGAGGATGAGATGGCTGGATGGCATCACCGACTCGATGGACATAAGTTTAAGTGAACTCCGGGAGTTGGTGATGGACAGGGAGGCCTGGTGTGCTGCGATTCATGGGGTTGCAAAGAGCTGGACATGACTAAGCGACTGAACTGAACTGAAAGATCCTCACAGTTCCAAATAAAAGTTTTTGCCAAAACAGAAAAAATATTTTATCCCATCTCTTGAGAGTTTTGGTTTTAGGAAATCAGTAATTTAGCGCTGCTTTATTATAATACAGTAGTTAATGTAAATAGTAATTTTTTACTTCACAGAAAGTGTTTTATTGTGGCATAGTATGTATTTTTGTCATCAGGCTAATGGGAAAAAAGGTTGGTATGCACAACTCAACTTAAAGATAATTAGAAATGTTGGTAAATCTTTAATTTGGGAGTATTTTTTCAATAATGATCTAGGCAGTGTTGATGAAATTCTTTAACATCCGTGTTTACTGATCATTGTGACTTAATTAAAATGTTACGGTTACAGCATGGAAGATAAAAATAGGACCTTTTTGAGGTTGTGATGTGTTTTATTATGAAGTGTCTTTTCTCTTACTAATATGAATTAAAAATGTCTTTCTCAGTCCTGACAGATTAGAAAATACATATAAAGTTCTTTTTCTCCCCTCTTGTTGGAAATACCTACTCTTCTAAGTTATAAACACATAGAGTTTCTCTTACTATTTTGTTCAAAAAGCATCGTATGAAGAAAAAGTTAAGGCTTATGTGATTTTCCTCCATCCCCCTTTTTGGTACCCACTTAAAACCACCAAAATTTACTTAAAGCTCTATATTGGCAGTATCCCAAGAGAAATACAATGCAAGCACCATACTGGATTTTTGAAGTATTTTGCAGGCATATTCAGTTAGTAGAATTAGTTTTTGATATATATTTTATTTAAATATATCTAGAATTTTAAAAATTCATTATGCATATAACGATTTTTTTTTACATTCTTTTGAACTACTAAGTCTTTAAAATCCAGTGTGTACTTTTTACTTATAGTACAAGGGAGTTTGGATTGTCTACTTTTCAAATGGTCAGAATGGGTTGTTTCTGTGTTATGTGAATTAATTCCATAATAACACATCTGTTATAGTTTTTTTTTAATCTATATTGTCATCTAAAATAAGAGGCAGGTACATGGTCAGCAAATTTACAGAAATGGTGTGTAAGATTCTCAAGTGGTATTGCTTGTATAATTAGACATTAGTAACCATGTGACTGGAGAAGGCAGTGGCACCTCACTCCAGTACTCTTGCCTGGAAAATCCCATGGATGGGACGGAGGAGCCTGGTGGGCTGCAGTCCATGGGGTTGCTAAGAGTCGGACACGACTGAGCGACTTCACTTTGACTTTTCACTTTCATGCATTGGAGAAGGAAATGGCAACCCACTCCAGTGTTCTTGCCTGGAGAATCCCAGGGTCACCGGAGACTGGTGGGCTGCCGTCTGTGGGGTTGTGCAGAGTTGGACCCAACTGAAGTGACTTAGCGACTTAGCAACCATGTGACTGTGTTTGAGAAAGTTGGAGTCAAAAAGTTGGTAATTGTGAGCAAGTAGCTCTTAGGGCTTTTTGTTTGGATATGCAGATTTCTTGGAGGAGTGTGTGTTGAGGGTTCCTAGGATACTCTCATGCTTGATAATTTGCAAAAGGGCATAGAGATTTTTAAAAAGCTGTTAAGCGTATGATTATGTTTTATTAGAGGAAAAAAATACTTAAGATTAAAGTCAGCAAAGGGGAAAGGGTGTGTAGGGCAGAGTCCAAGAGAAACGAAGCGTGAATTTCAGTTATTCTCTCCCAGTGGAGTTGCATGACAGTGCTTCATTCTTCCCATTGTCTTGTGTGACAACATGTCAGAGTGGTGCTAACCAGGGAAGCTCACCTGAATCTTGGTGTGCAGAGGTATTTTTAGGGGTCAGTTACATAAGCATGGAAGGACCTACATGGCTGTCTTTAGTTACTCAGTCTCCAGCTTCCCTTATTCTTTCTCTCCTCAGAGGTCAAACTGACAGGCATGCAAAGATAGGGATTTACCATAATTTACATTGTTAATATAAATTATTGGGTGTGGCCCAAGATTTTAGGTATACAGAGAAATTTATCAGGCACGATATTGCAGGAGTCAGAGGTTATCTTCCAGGAGCTAGTCTTAAGTGATCCCTCTTTGGAATGTGCAGAGTTTGACCCCCTCCAAACTTGCAGAATTAGCCCATTATTGCACAGGGTGATTCTGGAGCTTTAGAAAGGAAGGGTGTGTCTCTAGTATAAATTCCTAAAGAAACTAAAGGGTAGATGAGATTGGCAACAGCTCAATTCACCTTAAATACTATTGTTTTTTAAACAGATAGCATGGATTACTGACTCTCAGGGTAGAGCTAAATGAAGACTGACTTTGAAAAGTAAAGAATCTAACACTTAGGACAGCTCTATAGTTACAGATTTCTTAATTGGAATCAATCTTCGAGTTTACTGACTGCCTCCTATAAATTCACCTTGTTTGTTAAAATATATATTATCTCCATCTAACCTGTATCTGAACTTCCATTTCTGTCTGTGATGAGAGGAATTAGTATCAAACCAAGGCTCCTTGGAAGAAAAGTTATGATCAACCTAGATAGCATATTGAAAAGCAGAGACATTACTTTGCCAACAAAGGTCTGTCTAGTCCAGGCTATGGTTTTTCCTGTGGTCAGGTATGGATGCAAGAGTTGGACTGTAAAGAAAGCTGAGCGCTGAAGAATTGATGCATTTGAACTGTGGCATTGGAGAAGACTCTTGAGAGTCCCTTGGACTGCGAGGAGATCCAACCAGTCCATTCTAAAGGAGATCAGTCTTGGGTGTTCTTTGGAGGGAATGATGCTAAAGCTGAAACTCCAGTACTTGGGCCACCTCATGCGAAGGGTTGACTCATTGGAAAAGACTGATGCTGGGAGGGATTGGGGGCAGGAGGAGAAGGGGACGACAGAGGATGAGATGGGTGGATGGCATCACCGACTGGATGGGCGTGGGTTTGAGTGAACTCCGGGAGATGGTGATGGACAGGGAGGGCTGGTGTGCTGCGTTTCATGGGGTCGCAAAGAGTCGGACATGACCGAGCAACTGAACTGAAGGCTCCTTATCAAGGTCTTCCCTTGTAGCTCAGTTGGCAAAGAATCTGCCTGCAATGTAGGAGACCCTGGTTCAATTCCTGGGTCGGGAAGATTCCCTAGAGAAGGAAATGGCAACCCACTCCAGTATTCTTGCCTGGAGAATCCCACGGACAGAGGAGCCTGGCAGGCTATAGTTCATAGGGTCGCAAGAGTCAGACAGGAGTTAGCAACTAAACCACCACCAAGGCTCCTTATTAGACTAGGCATAAAGTATAGTTTGAAGGCATTGTAGAGCTTCTGAGTCAGTCAAGACTTAAGGAGTAAAGATTCAAGAGAGAAGAGAGAGATACTCTGTGCTGGGTTTCCTCTTGAAATATTTCCCACCTCTTAAGCTCTTTGGGATAAGAAGATGAAATTGAGCAGTGTCTGAGAGATGAGCAAATATGACTTGAGGGAGTTGAGTGGAGCTTTCAGTAGATTTTGTTCTTACTTTTGTCCTAGGTTTGCAGCTGGCATTGTTTGAAAGGCCACACTGTCGGAGTGGAAACAAACAGAAGTAGGCCAATCTTTACTGTATCTGAAACTCAGTCTCAAACCAGCAGTGTTCCTAATTGGACTGAGGTAGTCTGGAAGAGCAGGTGGAAAAAAATTAAATCCTTTCTAGAAGAAGAAAACATCATCCAGAGCTTCTACATTTTTTTCCTAAGTATTTTCATGTAGTCATTCACATATAATGTGTAGTATTCTGTAAAAACAAATTACTATGGACCAATAGGACCAATAGAAGAAAACCAGCAGTCAAAACAGGTTATACAGATTATTCATAGGTTATGTAATTCTGGAGCTATAGCAAGAGTTTTAAAGTACTGTAACTAACCTAGTCATGAAAATAGACAGCATGGTGAAGAAGTTCACTGGAGAACTTGAATCTATAGGAAGGAATCAATTAAGAATAAAGGACTGAAAATAGAGTAATTGAAATTAAGAACCCAATAGATCAGTATAACTGTGGTTTAGACACAGCTGAAAAGTGGATTAGTCAACTGGAAGATAGTAGAAAATATTCAGCAACAGTAATTTATCTTTAAGAATGTAAAACAGAATTGGTAAAACATAATATTACTTACAAATTTGTGTTTGATACCCTCCCCCCAGCCTTTGAGCAGACAAAAATTATTCATTATAAATACCTTATGTAGCTTGTTTAGCACACTCAGCTACTTGGAGTAAAGTCCTGGAATGAAGAAGTAAGCAAAATACTTACCAATTCAAAATAAATATGGAGAGCTAGATGGTTAAACAGATATTTTAACATATTAGTGTTAGAAGATTCTTACTTTTAGTTCAGCTAATGGTTTTATTACGCTTGGTAATCTGGTAAACTGGTTTAATTGCTAAGTCGTGGCCGACTCTTGTGACCCTATGGCTACCCTCTTGTAGCCTGCCAGGCTCCTCTGTCCATGGGATTCTCCAGGCAAGAATACTGGAGTGGGTTGCCATTTCCTTCTCCAACAGTTAAGACTGTAAATCAGGAAAGAAGTTATGGGTAAATAATTGAGGACTTGATTTTGGCAACCAGTACCTTGTTTAATCATATCTAAGACTCCACTTGACTAGACGGACCTTAGTCGGCAAAGTAATGTCTCTGCTTTTGAATATACTATCTAGGTTGGTCATAACTTTTCTAGTCAAGGCTATGGTTTTTCCTGTGGTCATGTATGGATGTGAGAGTTGGACTGTGAAGAAGGCCGAGCACCGAAGAATTGATGCTTTTGAACTGTGGTGTTGGAGAAGACTCTTGAGTTCCTTGGACTGCAAGGAGATCCAACCAGTCCATTCTGAAGGAGATCAATCCTGGGATTTCTTTGGAAGGAATGATGCTAAAGCTGAAGCTCCAGTACTTTGGCCACCTCATGCGAAGAGTTGACTCATTGGAAAAGACTTTGATGCTGGGAGGGATTGGGGGCAGGAGGAGAAGGGGACGATAGAGGATGAAATGGCTGGATGGCATCACTGACTCAATGGACGTGAGTCTGAGTGAACTCTGGGAGATGGTGATGGACAGGGAGGCCTGGCATGCTGTGATTCATGGGGTCGCAAAGAGTCAGACACGACTGAGCAACTGAACTGATGGCATCACTGACTCAATGGACGTGAGTCTGAGTGAACTCTGGGAGATGGTGATGGACAGTGAGGCCTGGCATGCTGTGATTCATGGGGTCGCAAAGAGTCAGACACGACTGAGCAACTGAACTGATGGCATCACTGACTCAATGGACGTGAGTCTGAGTGAACTCTGGGAGATGGTGATGGACAGGGAGGCCTGGCATGCTGTGATTCATGGGGTCGCAAAGAGTCAGACACGACTGAGCAACTGAACTGATGGCATCACTGACTCAATGGACGTGAGTCTGAGTGAACTCTGGGAGATGGTGATGGACAGTGAGGCCTGGCGTGCTGTGATTCATGGGGTCGCAAAGAGTCAGACACGACTGAGCAACTGAACTGAACTGAAGACTCCACTATGAATTGTACCATTGGTATATGTACTACTAAGAAAAGAGAAAGCTGTCAATTGTAATTGACATTGCATTAATTGTGATACATCTTGATTTCAGAAATGTTAAAAAGTGGGGGAAAGGTAAATGATAATGTTAGTTTTAAATCTCAGTTATGTCATTAATTGTTTGTTTTCAGTCAAGGAACTTCTTTGGGCCTATTTGCTTATTTGTGAAATTGGGATAGTATAGTCTACTCTTTAGAATTAGGAAGGCTAAATGAATTAAAAGATATGAATAGTCTTATGGAGTAGGCATTTTGAAACCTGTTAATTAGACTTTCATTTTTTTCTTTCTAAAATTTGGCATTGTTATGATAGTAGGAAGAGACTCCTGACAACTGATGGGATGGGGTGAGGGAACAGAACCCCAATATATTGGCTAAATAAGAACTTAAAAAAGAAAATTTCTGCTGGTGCTGTTTAATAAACTGTCAGACTTCATTCTTTATTCTCTCCCTGCTTCATTGCTTTCACCTGTCTTATCTCCTCAGTTGTATCTAAAGATATCACTGATTCCAATACAATGATTGATATTTATAATGATGGAACTGACACATCAAAATAATAATATATTTTCACTGAGGTGGCTTTTAAAGAGTTCATTTTAGGAAAATTTCTAATCCTTCTAAGTTTAATTGTGATGCTTAAAATCTCAGTCTTTAGTTTTGTAGAATTCTTGTTCTTCTGATGATGCTATATACATATGGCATTAATCAAAATGAATGGATATTTTAAGGAAGAGGCTAGATTTTGTGATGTTTGATGCACATGAGAATTCTTTACTGGGAATCTTCAAAATACATATAAACTCAGAAAAACGTCGTTCTTGAGCAGTAAGATATTCATACCTTTACTCTTGTGTTCATTCTGTTCTCTTCTTTCAGGATTTTTCAAGTCACATTCAGTTGATAGGATGAAAAAATTTAAGAGAAGGCTATCCCTCACGCTTCGAGGAAGCCAGACTATTGATGAATCATTGTCTGAACTGGCTGAGCAAATGACTATTGAAGAAAACAGCAGCAAAGATAATGGTAAATATCTGGGTGAGTGGGGTGGGAAGGAGAGATGCTTCTCCCTTGAATTGCTTTATAAATCCAATGTACGTTTACTTTCCTGGTTAGTTCCTAATAGCTTCCTTTTGTTTATTTCTTTGCCTCCTTCCCTAGTTCAGTAACTTTCGCTTGCTTACTGGAATGTTCCATCCTTAAACAGTGTTACTCTACCTGGTCTCTAACACTGATGAATTCTATATCCTGTTTATCTTTCCATTTTTCAGTGGTTCTTGAATAACAATACTTTGTAATGTCCTAGATAGTACCTACTTTTAAATTAACATTTAGATAGTTTTGTTATAATTAGTTATAAGTGCAAGTTATAAAGTTAAAGTTACTCTGCTTAGAAGTGCATAGTAAGTTTGTGAAATTCCAGGGAATTCCTTGGCTGTCCAGTGGTTAAGACTTAGCACTTTCACTGCCAAGGTCTCGGGTTCCATCCCTGGTCAGGGAACTAAGATCCCACGTACTGCGTGGTGTGTCCAGGAAAAAAGTTTGTGAAATTTCTGTTTGAGACCTCATCACAGATTTATAACATGATGTATGCATAACATGATATATGCACAAGGTTTTTCACATGACTGAATCATATGATTTTCTTATTTTATATTGACCAAAGAATCTATCCATAGTATTGAGAGCTCTTATAGTAAGATAGGCATATAATATTCCACGAGTTTGGCAGTTCTTTTTATAGTGTAGTTAGCACACAGATGTTAATTTAAAATAAAAAGGATTTGTTAAATTGAATGCATTATAATGCAAAATCCTGATGAAATTATAGAATAAGGCTACATATTTAAAACTGAAATAGCCCTAGGGATGTCATAATGATAAGGAAGGAGCTTACAGGAATGGCTGCCGTGTGTCATAATGTACAGATTCTCTGGAAAGCCCTCCTGGCCTCTGCCTGAAACTTTCCTGTTAGAGATTTGTGGCAGTGGGTGGAATCATGAATTTCTTTACCCCCTCTGGCTGAAATGTAAATATCCTTGTGAAAGAGGGAAAGATAAAATGAAAAGCACTCTGGACGTTAAGTTAAAAGTTATGGATTGGAATTTGGAATATACATTTATATACTTAATAGTTGCATGACTCTGGGTAAGTAATTTATCATACCCAAGCTTCAGTTTATACTGTTTTCTTCAGTGTCATTATTTTACTCAAGGTTATCTAGCTCATAATACAGAAGGGGAAACATAGGTGAGTTGGGTAGAAGATTTAATAATTTGGGTATAATTTACTTACATGTAGGAGGGAAATATTTTACATTTGAGATCTCAAAGCTGATATTATTATGTCTTCTACTCCTCTTGCCAGGAGAAAAATCCTTAAATCTCTTTAATCTCCTTGAATTCTTGATATTAATTAAGCCCTGTATGTTCATTCTTGGGCTCCATGAGTACTGCTAGCTATCTGCCAGTGATACTCAGAAGTAAAACGGCACAGAATACTCTTCATGGATGGTTTCTGGGACACATTCTTGATAGGAATTTGACTATAAGACAAAATATCTTCTTTAAAAAAAAAAAAGTGTGAGTCAAAGAAAATGTAGATACTTTTTGGAGAGCTAACTAATATTTTTGATTCATGACATATTTTCTGGAATACTTTAGTATTAACTGTCTTAAAACATGCTTAATTTATAGTGAATGGTGAAATATTTTTAAAAATTTTGAAGTAAAATCATTTATTAAAATTTACTTTTATTCTAATAGTAATATTAAAATTAGTAAAGAGAAAACTAGAAACTACTCAGTTTCCTCTATAAATTTCTCAAATTACTTGAATACTTGAAGGTGTCATAATAGACATTGATTCCCCTTCAGTTGCAGAGATTGCTGTTAGCATAGGCTATCTCTGAATTATAACCTGTTATTGTTTATTCCCCGTGTATAAAGAACATGGGGCAGTTTTCACAAAGATTCAGTATCTTTTTGGTCATCTATCAAAGCTTGATAGCTGGTTCCAACATACTCTTTCTTAATGGAATTTATCTTAGAGGGTAAAAAGCTCCTAAGATCAGTAACACATACAGTCTGTCTGAATATGTTTTAACAAACTAGAAGAGATCGACTATACTTTTAAAATGATCTCCTTACCTGCTATTTAACCAGTTTGTGAAACAAGTGGTCTTTGTCTAACCATATAGAGGCAATGCTAACTTGAAGAGGAAGAATATAGTTTATAAATTTCCTAAGTAAACTACCTTTGAACCAATTTTTGATCTCTTGTCTCTTATTCAGTCACTTGTACCAACAGAATACTCTCACTCTTGCATTATATATAGGCAAGTGACTCTCGTGCATACCCTAGAATAAAACGAATGAGTAAGTACATATAAATGGAGATAATACTCTAAAAATCTTAGAAAAATTATAATACATATGATAATTTATCATAATGCCTTAAAGGTTTTCACTACTTTTAAAGATATTTAATATTATTATCCTACTGAACTATCTAGTTAATTGCTGTCATAATCTTGAAATATTTGAGTAATTGACCTCATCTAGTCCTATGACTTCAGCTATTGTGTACATGCTGACTACACCTAAATTTGTCTCTCTAGTCAGGATTTTTGTCTGGATTTTTAGATTCATTTCCAAATGCTTACTTGGCTTCTTCACATAGATGTTTAATAAGAATCTTAAACTTAATATGACCAGACCACAAATACTGATTTCCTTTCCCCCAAATCATCCTCTTCTCTAGCTTTCCTCACTTAACCTAAATCACTTAAAGCTAAAAATCCAGGAATTATTCTTGGTTCTTTTCTCTTTTAGTTTTCTGTTCACCGTTTTTCCCCTCCTCTACCATTGTAGTTTCCTATATACTTACTACATACATAGCTTTCAAAAACTATTAATGGTAGTCATTTGTATACTAGTAAGTGGAGCTTTTGGACTGTGGTGTTGGAGAAGACTCTTGAGAGTCCCTTGGACTGCAAGGAGATCCAACCAGTCCATTCTGAAGGAGATCAGCCCTGGGATTTCTTTGGAAGGAATGATGCTGAAGCTGAAACTCCATTACTTTGGCCATCTCATGCTAAGAGTTGACTCATTGGAAAAGACTTTGATGCTGGGAGGGATTGGGGGCAGGAGGAGAAGAGGGCGACAGAGGATGAGATGGGTGGATGGCATCACTGACTCGATGGATGTGAATCTGAGTGAACTCCAGGAGTTGGTGATGGACAGGGAGGCCTGGTGTGCTGCGATTCATGGGGTCGCAAAGAGTCGGACACGACTGAGCAACTGAACTGAAGTGAAATATGTTTTTGCCGCCATTCATTATTAAGTCATTGTTCATTTTGCTCTGCTTAAGTTAGGATCCCCAGTCTTTGATCAGCTAGCTACTGTCAGGGAATGTACATCCAGGCATGGGCCTGGACTGATGTTCGGCATTACTAGTAATGCAATTCCCCTACCTCTGATGCTGCTGGTGGTGCTAAGTTGCTTCAGTTGTGTCTGACTCTGTGCGACCCCAGAGACAGCAGCCCACCAGGCTCCCGCATCCCTGGGATTCTCCAGGCAAGAACACTGGAGTGGGTTGCCATTTCCTTCTCCAGTGCGTGAAAGTGAAAAGTGAAAGTGAAGTCACTCAGTCGTGTCTGACTCTTAGCGACCCCAGGGACTGCAGCCTACCAGGCTTCTCTGTCCATAGGATTTTCCAGGCAAGAGTACTGGAGTGGGGTGCCATTGCCTTCCCCGCCCCTACCTCTAGTCTGGTGTTTTATCCAGAGTAGATGACCTAGGCCTGTGGTGTCCTTGAGGATTGTTTTGTCCCATCCTCCATCTCTCTCCCTCCCTTCAGACAGCCATTATTAGTAGAGGCAGAGACCAAGTGGCCTTCTTGGCTCATTTTTCCCAAGCCCATGCCTTGGTCTTGTTCTGTGGATCTGAGCCACCTGCTCTTTTTAAGTGTTATATCTTTGTAATGTTTCTCCATGGTTATAGGTCTGTGATTTTTTTTTCTTTTTAAATTATTGAAAAATTCTAAATTGGGGGTAATTTCAGAACGTCTATATTGATACATACTTAAGTATTTCTGTTTTATTTACTAACTTGACATACTTTTTTGAATGTCTAGCAAACAAGGATATAGTTATTTCAGGCCAGGATTATGTCTTTTATATTCTGCTGCTGCTGCTAAGTCGCTTCAGTCGTGTCCAACTCTGTGCGACCCCAGAGACGGCAGCCCACCAGGTTCCCTCATCCCTGGGATTCTCCAGGCAAGGACGCTGGAGTGGGTTGCCATTTCCTTCTCCAATGCATGAAAGTGAAAAGTGAAAGTGAGGTTGCTCAGTCGTGTCCGACTCTTAGCGAACCCATGGACTGCGGCCTACCAGCCTCCTCCGTCCACAGGACTTTCCAGGCAAGAGTACTGGAGTGTGGTGCCATTGCCTTCTCTGCTTTTATATTCTACAGCATTCCTAATCATAAGGCATATATGAGCCAGTCAGTAAATGTTAGGAGAATTATGGAAACAATTTTGAGATTTATTAAACAGATCAGAAACCTGTGGGCTATATTAATAGCTTTGTGATTGCTAACCAATTTAAATTGTATTAAAAATAGAAGGGTGGGACTCAGAGAGGAGAGGGGACACACACACACACACACACACACACACACTCTTATGACTGACTCATGTTGTATGGCAGAAACCAATGTAACATTATAAAGCAACTATCCTCCATTTGAGGCTTCTTTTGTAGCTTAGTCGGTCAAGAATCTGCCTGCAGTCCAGGAGACCCGGGTTCAGTCCCTGGGTTGGGAAGATCCCCTGGAGAAGGAAATGGCAACCCACTCCAGTATCCTTGCCTGGAAAATCTCATGGACAGAGGAGCCTGGTGGGCTGCAGTCCATGGGGCCGCAGAGTTGGGCACAACTGAACGACTAACACTTACTTACTTACTTAACCTCCAATTAAAAAGTAAATTTTTAAAAGTGGATCTTTAAGTTACTGGATCAGTTCCAAATAGTATTTTCTGTAAGTATTTTTCGTAGAAATTATTTTAATTCTAGTACTTTATATGCATAGCCAAAGAAATGAAGTTAAATGTAATGATCTCTATCATAATCTTTTGTTTTCTTTTTTGCTTTCTCAATCCTTCTCATGTCGCCCTGGATCTTGGGCTATTAATGGAATGATTTTTGGATACTGTGAACTACAGAGCCTATCGTGAAGAATGGCAGGCCTCCAACCTCACACAGTATGCACTCCTTCCTCCACCAGTACACAGGGTCCTTTAAGAAGCCCCCATTGCGGAGACCACATAGCGTTATTGGAGGAAGCCTTGGTTCCTTCATGGCCATGCCCAGAAATGGAAGCAGATTAGGTAATGTATCTGTTTTTTTTTTTTTCTGACTGTGGGTTATGTCTATATCTCGGTTTCCACTGTATGCAAATCTGCCTGCCTTTATTATCTAGTTTTTTCTTGTAACAATCAAGGGAATAGGAGAGAGAGCAGAAAACTGGAAGGTTCTGGAGAGGTGGTAGTGCTGACACTAAGGAGGAGTAATGTTTGAAAACCTGTTCACCAGAAAGAAAATGGAGCCTGGAAGAGGCAGATGGGAAATTTCAAGATGGATAGCAGTTTGACATGGTGCTTAATTTGTGGTCATACCTCAGTAACTCTATAGATTATCACTTTTTGATAGCTAAGTTCAATAATTAGTATATATGATTATTGCCTGAGTTGTTATTCTTGTCTCTGTGTCATTTTAAATAAGAAAAATATATGTCTGCAAGTTTCCATTTATTTCTCTGGTCTTATTTTTTTATGCTTTCTTAACATGTTTTGTTTTTTAAATAATTTTAAATATAATTATTTTATAGGCTTATGACATAATTATATTTACTGAAGTTTCTGAAGCTTTTATTCTGCTTCTTTATCTACTTAATCTTGCCATGGTATCAACCCACAGATTATTTTCTTACGTGTTCTGTTAATTTTGGGAGGATGAGCTTGTCTTACAGGGGTTTTTGTCTGTGTCTCAGACTGGTTCATGAGAGATGATTGTTAAATTTTCAGAAATTTTGCAAGCTGATTGTTAATTATAGCCATTATTAAATTATATAAACTTACAATTAAGTAAATCAAATTAAAAACATAGGTAATAAATAGCCAAAAGTCATTATTTCCTAATTATTGTACTACAGTTAACTGTTGCCTACACTTTGGGGATATTTCCCCTGTATCTGAATACTCACAAATACTAATATCATGGTATTCATATTACCCAACTAGGTGTTCAGTGATACCGTACTGGTAGCTTGAGGTTTGGTCACAAA
The DNA here is from genome assembly GCA_006410935.1 of Redunca redunca. Lineage (NCBI taxonomy): Eukaryota > Metazoa > Chordata > Mammalia > Artiodactyla > Bovidae > Redunca > Redunca redunca. The sequence goes on along the minus strand of SJYQ01016937.1, from coordinate 41,196 downwards.
GGGAGTATTTACCCTCACAGAAATTGGAAAACACTTCAGATCAGGGCTTAATTTGTTAGTTTTCTTGATTGTCTAGACTAGGGGTTGGCAAACTTTTTCTATAAAGGTTCAGGCAGTAAAAATTTTTTTCAGATTTTGTGGGCCATATGTGGTCCATTGCATAATCTTTTTAAAATAATCTGAAAGTATGCCAAAACCATTTTTAGCTCAGGGCCATGCAAAAACAGGTCATATATGCTGATCCTTGGTCTAAACTTAAAGTGATGTTGAAAATGTTAGTAATGCAGATTAAATTTGAAAGTGGGTTATGTCTGTCTGTAGCTCTTAACATTGTGAATTACACAAAAATTGAGCCATTTGACAAGTAATTTCTTAAGTAAGTTCTTCTATTACTTAAGAATTACTACCTGATTCAGAAAAGAAGTTGCTCATACTGGTGACAAATGAATGAAGTCTTGATATAAGGCTTCATTGCTTCACTCTCTTCTTACTGATGGAAGTGAAAATACCAACTGGTATTCATGTCAGAACTAGCTTGTTAGTGACAAGAGGTGTTTCTTGGTTGAGTCAGATGCTACCAAGTATTTACCCATAGTCTGAAATTGATAAAACTCCTTTGTAGTCCTCATGTGGGAGAACAGATTTCTGTTTTTAAGTCTGCCTTTTGCTGAAGATGTAGCTCTTTTGAGACTCACCTGCCTTTCTACAGAAAGCTCTCATTTTCAAGTGGGACACCCAAGGTTTCATCTTTTATTTCAGTGTGGTGGCTAAATCCAAGCACAGTCTTACCAAGATCAGAAACCCCTCCCAAGAAAGCGATAGTCAGTTTTTGCACAACAACTTTGGACCTTCAGTTCTCTCTTTGTCTCTGCTTCCTGGGTGTTAAGCATGCAGTCAGGCAAACTCAGCTATATACATTTTAAAGTATACTGAACATTATCTTGAGGAAGATTTGTGGATTTTCAGAAGACACGATTAAATTACCTTTAACATTTTTAAAGAATGGTAGAAAAGAATGCTTGGTCTCAGCTGTCTTAAATACCATCAGATTAGAAATCAGTCACCCAGTACGTTGACTTCTACTGCCAGATTAATTTTTTGTTCAGTATTAAATTTCTCCAGAAATGTGTCATTAAACTATATTCTTAAATTACATATTGGTCTATTAAAACCCATTATTTTTGCAGTTGCTAATAGTATGAATAAGAATTTTCTCAATAATGTGTTACCAATACAAAATACAGAAATGTATGAAATCTAAGACTGATTTGATGAGACCCTTGAGTTCAGTTTTTTGTTATATAGTTCTCATATTTTTGTAAGTAAATAACTAGAAGTTCAAATTTGTAGTTTTGAAGTACTATTCTTATTTATTTTACATGTTGATATTTCATACAACATTTCATTTGAAAGAAAAGGTCCAGTTGTCTGGTCCATCCTTTGATTTTTTTCTTTTTCTTTTTTAGTAAGTGTGTAAATCAGTGGAGTATTTGTTGAGTTACTTACTAAACAAATTTAGTTCGGTTCTAGGAATAGAAAAGCGAGTAAGTCAGATTCTGCCCCCAGAGGATCTCATAGCTTGATATAAAATCACATGAACCAAAAACTGCTCTTCAACACAGTTGCTGTGCTAGGTGTGGGCACAGTGTTCATTTGTGTCTGAGAGTAGAAAAGGCCTGATGACATATGAGCATACTGTTGACGAAGGGATTCACCACATTGATAAAATGAAGAAATAATCTCTTACAGATAAGAAAAAACAAAAAGCTTGCTAAAGCACTTCAGTGTGGAAGAACATGATAGTTTTGGGGGAGTGAGTAATTCTGTGGAGAGGACCCATGCAAAGAGATGTGTTTGAGAGCTAACATTTGTTTCTGGTGGGCTGCTCTTGCTAGATGAATTAGAAGGTGATTGACAAATGTAAATATAAGAGCAGGTCTAAAAGTGTACGTTTATTTTTAATATTCCCCAAAGGAATTAATCTCCCTACCTTCTACTCCCATTTAACTTTTATTCCTATTTTAAAAATCATAATTTACCTTGCATTGTAAGTGAAATATGTTTTTGCCCCCAGTAGATTTTGTGGTGCTGTTTTTGTAGTTATACAAAATCAGTAGTCAGTGAATATTTTTTGTTTTTTTTTAACACTTGGGGAAGGGGAGCTACATAGCAACTGTAAAACAGAGTTTTAAAAGACTATGCAAAGAACCAGTTCATCTTGATTTGACCCAATGGCACATTATTAAATGGAAGGAATATTAAACTAAATAAAAGATCAGGTTTCTATTTTGGCTCTGCCTCTAAGCTCTGTGACCTTTGAAAGTCATTTAACCTTTCAAGGTCTCAGTTTCTAGATCTGGAAAATAAGAGAACTGACTAAATAATTGTCAAGTGTTATTTTCGGTCTCTAATTTTATTATTCAACTCTTGGTAATAACTTGAATGGTAGTTTTTTTAAATAACTTTTTATAATCTTAGAGCATAAAAGGATTTATTAGTACTGTTTTAGGACATTTGTCCTAAATGTGCAGTTTTTATTAACTGCACATCTGTGGTACCCAGAATGTAAAAGACCTTTTATGCTATGATTTTTGGCTGTTGGCTGTCTACATCTTACATGTAGAGATAATAAATTATGTGATTCTGTAGAATTTAATACATCTCTTCTAAGATAAATAATATTTCATTTTCTAATATAGATATTGTTCATGAAAATCTAAAAATGGGATCAGATGGCGAGAGTGACCAAGCTTCTGGGACATCATCTGATGAAGTCCAGTCACCTACGGGTGTTTGTCTTAGAAATCGTATACATAGGCGGATCTCAATAGAGGTACCATTTAAAAAAAAAACCATAAATATGCCTGCCTGTGTTTGTGTGTATAAATACATAAGAATAAATGCCTATTTGAAAATTTCATGACAGCAATGACACCTGTAAGAAAGTTGTTTCTTTGCATTAATAAAAACTAATCTGTGAATATTTTTTCCTAATTAGCTATTATACCAAGGCACATGTGCAGTATTATACTTAAACATTCTGCAAAATACTGTGTAGAGTCTTTGTAAGGGAAATTTGAATTTTCAAAAGTTTCAGAAATCCAAGATGATACATTAGGGAAAGTTGACCTTTTAGATAATATTTTAATTAATATTTTTGAGATTCGTTTAGGTACTTCAGATTTTATAAATATTTTCAGATTTCAAAAAGTATACAAAAAATAAGCACCAGCTTTTTTTCCTTGCTGTATATTATGAATATGGATATCACTTCCTTTTTTGGTTTATTATACCTACTAATCTCTGTAGCACATGTAAGTTATCTTTCCATGTAAAAGAATGAAAAGCTCATTTCCTTCTCTGTCAATGTTGTGTATAACCTTGAGAACAGAAGTTGATTATGAATATTATTATTTCCATATATATACTATAGATTAAGAATAATTTTCTCTAGAAAATTGAGCATGTTTTGAAATAAGAGTGGTGTTAATTTCTTCAGTGCTGTTGAGGTATTGATGATTAGGGTATTTTCCCTCTTGGTTGATTGCATTTTTGCTGATAAAAGATTGCTTCTGAATCAGTTATGCAAAAGAATACCAGTTTTTAAATGATAAAATACTGTCTTCGACTCTTGAAATCAACTTGATATCTGTTCATTGTTGTTTAGTCGCTCGGTCGTGTCCGACTCTGCGACTCCATGGACTGCAGCATGCCAAGCTTCCCTGTCCTTCACTATCTCCTGGAGCTCACTCAGACTCATGATAACTATTCATATCACTGTATAAATTACATGACAATAGTAATAAAAATATTTACTTCTCTTCACCGTATGTATGATTTTCTTTATTATAGGTTTAAAAGTTTTATTTAATATTAGGATCTATATCTGGACTTTCTTATTCATCTATTGAGCTATATTCTCCCCCAGAGGTGACACACTTGATTATTGTATACTTTAGTATCTGGAAAGACCCCCACACCCACACATATTTTTATTTATTTTAGAATGTTTTTGGATATTGCTTTCTATTTATTCTAGATAAATTTTAAATGTTTTGTTCCAAGAATAATCTTACTTTGTTTAGAGTTATGTAAAATATAAAACTAACTTGGGAGAATTATTATTTTCTCATAAATTGAGAACATGATGTATTTTGATACTTAAGCCATGTATTTCTCAATAAATCTGTGTATGATTTCTATACATCTCAATTTTATCTCCTGATTTGTTTATTATTAATAGGGATTTATTTTTATAGGATTTATGTTTCTTGGTGTGATAATATAGGCAAGATCTCTGTTTCTCTCAGTTCACATAATTAAATGAAATAGAAATACCTTTTACTAGTTTCCACTGACATAGCAATAATAAAGTATTTCAATTATCTCATTGTGTGCACACAAAATCATGCAGTATCCACATGATTAGTTACTCAAACCAACCCCATTTTATGGTAGACTTTGCCTACTCCTACTATATGGTATTTCCAGTAGTCATGTATAGATGTGAGAGTTGGACTCTAAAGAAAGCTGAGTGCCAAAGAATTGATGCTTCTGAACTGTGGTGTTGGAGAAGACTCTTGAGAGTCCCTTGGACTGCAAAGAGATCCAGCCAGTCCATCCTAAAGGAGACCAGTCTTGGGTGTTTATTGGAAGGACTGATGCTGAAGCTGAAGCTCCAATACTTTGGGTACCTAATGTGAAAAGCTGACTCATTTGAAAAGACCCTGATGCTGGGAAAGATTGAGGGCAGGAAGAGAAGGGGATGACAGAGGATGAGATGGTTGGATGGCATCACCGATTCAATGGACATGAGTTTGGGTAAACTCTGGCAGTTGGTGATAGATAGGGAGGCCTGGCATGCTGCAATTCATGGGGTCACAAAGAGTCAGATACGATTGAGCAACTCAACTGAACTATATAGTATGCTGTTCATGGGGTTCTCCTGGCAAGAATACTGGAGTGGTTTGCCATTTCCTCCAGTGGACCTTGTTTTGCCACAACTCTATACATATAATCTCTCTGTCTTGGGTAGCCCTGCACGGCATGGCTCATAGCTCCATTGAGTTATGCAAGCCCCTTCACCAGGACATGTGGGTCAAGAAGCAACAGTTAAAACCGGACATGAAACAACTGACGGGTTCAAAATTGGGAAAGGAGTACAACAAGGCTGTATGTTGTCACCCAGCTTATTTAATTTATATGCAGAGTACATTATGCGAAATGCCAGACTGGATAAAGCACAAGCTGAAATCAAGATTGCAAGGAGAAATACCAGCGATCTCAGATATGCAGATGATAACACCCTAATGGCAGAAAACAAGGAACTAAAAAGCCTCTTGATAAGGGTGAAAGAGGAGAGTGGAAAAGCTGGCTTGAAACTCAGCATTCATAAAACTAAGATCATGACATCCAATCCCATCAGTTCATGGCAAATAGAAGGGGAAAAAGTGGAAGCAGTGACAGATTTTATTTTCTTGGGCTCCAAAATCACTGCAGATGGTGACTGCAGCCATGAAATAAAAAGACGCTTGCTTCTTGGAAGAAAAGCTATGACAAACCTAGACAGCATACTAAAAAGTGGAGACATCACTTTGCTAACAAAGGTCTGTATAGTCAAAGCTGTGGTTTTTCAGTAGTTATGTTTGAATGTGAGAGCTGGATCATAAAGAAGGCTGAGTGGTGAAGACTGATGCTTTCAAATTATGGTGCTGGAAAGGACTCTTGAGAGTCTCTTGGACTGCAAGGAGATTAAACCAGTCAATCCTAAAGGAAATCAACCCTGAATATTCATTGGAAGGGATAATGCCAAAGTTCTAGTACTTTGGCCAACTGATGTGAAGAACTGACTCATTGGAAGAGACCCTGATGCTGGGAAAGATTGAAGGCAAGAGGAGAAGAGGGATTCAGAAGATGAGATAGTTAGCATCATCAACTCAATAGACGAATTTGAGCAACCCCTGGGTGGTAGTGGAAGACAGAGGAGCGTGGCATGCTGTAGTCAACGGGGTTGCCAAGAGTCAGACACGACTTGGTGCACCATCTCACACGCTAGTAAAGTAATGCTCAAAATTCTCCAAGCCAGGCTTCAGCAATATGTGAACCATGAACTTCCAGATGTTCAAGCTGGTTTTAGAAAAGGCAGAGGAACCAGAAATCAAATTGCCAACCTCTGCTGGATCATCAAAAAAGCAAGAGAGTTCCAAAAAAACATCTATTTCTGCTTTATTGACTATGCCAAAGCCTTTGACTGTGTGGATCACAATCAACTGTGGAAAATTCTGTAAGAGATGGGAATACCAGACCACCTGACCTGCCTCTTGAGAAACATATATGCAGGTCAGGAAGCAATGGTTAGAACTGGACATGGAACAACAGACTGGTTCCAAATAGGAAAAGGAGTGTGTCAAGGCTGTGTATTGTCACCCTGCTTATTTAACTTCTATGCAGAGTACATCA
>SJYQ01016937.1:0-26856 GCA_006410935.1 Redunca redunca | reverse complement strand
TATGGATGTGAGAGTTGGACTGTGAAGAAAGCTGAGTGCCAAAGAATTGATGCTTTTGAACTGTGGTGTTGGAGAAAACTCTTGAGAGTCCCTTGGACTGCAAGGAGATCCAGCCAGTCCATCCTAAAGGAGATCGGCTCTGGGTGTTCTTTGGAAGGAATGATGCTGAAGCTGAAACTGCAATACTTAGGCCACCTCATGCGAAGAGTTGACTCATTGGAAAAGACTTTGATGCTGGGAGGGATTGGGGGCAGGAGGAGAAGGGGACGACAGAGGATGAAATGGCTGGATGGCATCACCGACTCGATGGACATGAGTTTGAGTGAACTCTGGGAGTTGGTGATGGACAGGGAGGCCTGGCGTGCTGCAGTTCATGGGGTTGCAGAGTCAGACTCAACTGAGCAACTGAACTGAATTGTATATGTTTCCATGCTAGTCTCCCAATTCGTCCCACCCTCTCCTTCCCCCACTGTGTCCACAAGTCTGTTCTCTATGTCTTGTGTCTCCATTGAAAGTGAAAGTGAAGTCGCTCAGTCATGTCCAACTCTTTGGGACCCCGTGGACTGTAGCCTACCAGGATCGTCCCTCCATGGGATTTTCCAGGCAAGAGTACTAGAGTGGGTTGCCGTTTCCTTCTCCAGGAGATCCTCCTGACCCAGGGATTGTACCTGGGTTTCCCGCATTGTAGGTGGATGCTTTACCGTCTGAGCCACCAGGGAAGTTAGGTGTCTCCATTGCTACCCTGCAAATAGGTTCATCAGTACCATCTTTCTAGATTCCAAATGCATGCATTAATATATAGTATTTGTCTCTCTCTTTCTGACTTAACAGTCAAATATTACTCAGCTATAAGAGCTATTTGAACAGGAGTTTGTTTGGTTTTCCAAAAAGCTAAGTATTAGAGCAGTGAAGTATCGAAAAAAATTATCTTCATTTGAAGCAGAATTAAGATTTTATTTTCTATTAAAATGCAAAGTGTATTGTTTCAATCATACAGCTATTATTTCTGTTTTTATTAGACTTTAAAAATATTCTAAAATAATCTAGGTTGAAAGTCAGTCTAGATTGTGAACTTAGGAGAGGAGGAATCATATCTGTCTTCTTCACTCTATCCCCAGTACCTAGCATTATGCCTGGTAAATGTTGAATAAATGAGCTTTGTCTTCTGTCCTCTGAATAATTTCCGTAGGAGAGTGTGTCAACAAGCTAGTCATTATGTCTGTTGTTAATCTTGTCATGCTCAGCAGATAAAAATGCAAGCAAACTTTTCTAGAAATTCCATATAAAGATTCAGTTAAGCAATAAATTGGATGTAATTACTAAATCCTAAAGGTTGGGAATCATTAAAATGTCGTCAACTCAATTCAAAACCTCTTTAATTGGGTTGTGGCAGACAATTCCAGTATTTACCCTCTTTTTAAAAAGCGTACTTTTAATATATTTTAATGATCTCACTAAACTTCACTATTTAAAGAGTGACTTTAATGTGTAATGTTAATATAGATGCTATGCTATATAGTTAATATAATATCTCTTATATTGACTATAAGAGTATTATCTCTTATAGTTTATTCCTTGAATACTTTATATGATATGGTAATCTCTATCTACATCAGTACTGTCTTTACAGTCTTGAATTTGTAGTTCATTTACCCACTCTTTAAAAAAAAAAACTTGAGCATTTTTGTCAAAGCCACCATTAGAGAAAAGTGTACATGATCTTATAAGGACATTCTAGTATTTATTCACTTAAGATTTAAAAAGGGAATAAGAAAATTTCCCAACTCCTAATAAGAAAAATTTCCCAGGGAATTCCCTGGTTGTCCAGTGGTTTAGGACAATGTAATTTTGCTGTTGCAGGCATGGTTCAGTCCCTGGTTGGGGAACTAAGTTTCCACAAGACGTAGTGTGGCAAAAAAAAAGTTCCTTGCTTGTAGTTATATTTTTCTATGTACTTCTCACTGTTACAAGTGATGACATTTTAATTATATCTTGTGTGTGTGGGGGGGCATTGATTATTTTGTTCATACTAGTTTCCATTCTTGCTATTAGTTCTTTTTCCTTCATAAAAAATCAGGTGAGATTTGAAATTCATGTCAAAATAGTTCCGTGTTTGTGAATTTAATCATCTGAATTCTAGAAAATAGGTATAAGAAAATAAACACTGTATGATAGTTTGTGTGACCTTGGCAATTAGCCTTTTTAAAGTGTTTATGTGAGATCTTTTAAGTGTTATGTGAGGTCATATGTAAATAGACTATAGAAAAACTACAAAAGATTACTCAGAATCAGGTCCTTGTATATCAAATGGTCTCTGCCACATTTCCCATATTAAAATTAAAAAACTCCTATTTGTATTTGGAAAGTGTTGTCTATTGTAGTTTTATTATCCTGTATAATTATTGACAATAGAGAATAAAGACTTAATATCTGTCAGTCATATATAAAATAGTGTGTGGGTATATGCATCATGATGGGTTCTAAAAATCTCACTTATTTAATTTTTTTTTGAAAATACCATATATAGGAAAAAGTCTTTAAGAGTACACAGAGAGAAGCAATATTTCAGTCCTTCAGTGATACCACCAGTACCACCTGTGACCAGTTTTTATTAGTTTACCAAAATTGAATGAGTACCATTGAATATGCAGTTTTCCTCATGGCTTTTAAAGTGATATATATGTCTTGTAAAAAAGGTCCTTGTACAACAGTTCCTTTGAGAGGCCCCTGCTACTTTTGACTGTCAGTTTTGGGCAGTTTACCTTTTTTGTTTTAAGTGGTGAGTGATGTTAAGTCAAATTGTCAAGTATCATTTTTATTTTGTTCAACACCTCCAGAAACAGTGTATCTGAACCTCCAGAAAGAACATTATTCCTTTCATTGGCTACTTAAGGGCATTAGTGTCACTCTGAGAAGTGAAGTTTTAGATTACTATTCCCCTTTCCACTATCTACAAAAGGGGTACTAGAAAGGAATTTAAGAAAATTCTTATTCTCTTCTTTTTAACTTTTTTCCCCATCTCTGCTTTCTCAGTCTCTAAATTTTTATTGTTTTGTTTTTTCCCCTAAATCTTTTGTGTTAGATGTTTTTTTTTTTTTAAATTACTTTTTAAATACTGGGTTTCCATTGCATATTTGGGTATTCCATCTACCTCATTTATCGACTCCATACAAAATAGTCAAGCTCAAGGTTTAAAAGCAATGCTTTTCAGAACTCACTTTTAAAGTCTTTTGTGGGGGATGGAGGAGACTGATTTATACTACTTCTGTGTTAGCCATTTCCTGACTCATCATAGAGTATGACATGTAGTTATCTATCTTATTATATTTCAATGGGAAAACCTGAAATAGTGTTTTGTTTGCAGGCCTTCCTAGGGAAAACAAAAGATTGATGAAGGAAAATATGTAGGAAAATTGTTTATTTTGTGATTTTGTTAAATCATATAGTTATCTTTTATAAAATCCTTTTGTATCCTAAAATGCCTGTGATATCTTAAAATTTCAGAATCTTAAGGTAGAACAGAAATTTTTCAAAGCAGAATGTTAATCGGTTTGTAAAAAAGATCAGTTGACAGTTTTAATTGTGAACTTTGTTTTTGAGCCTTTAAATGTTCCAATTTTTAAATTTGACAGACGTTAAACTATTTAATCAGATTTGTCTGTTCCAAAACATTCCCAGAGCAGGAGAGTTTCAGATATTGAGGCAGAGAAGAATTGAAATTTTAAGAATACTAAATTTATAATTGTTTGCTTTCAGTCAGAAATTGGGTTTGGAAAAATGGAAACCTACATCAAATTGGAAAAGCTTGGAGAGGTAAGTTAACATATTTTTCTTATTCATCACCTAAAAGATTGTATCTTGTCCTGTAAAGGCAATAGAATGTTAGAAGGAAATACCCTTCAGTTCTTGAAATTATTCCGTCAGTGTGAGAAGAAATGAATTTTTTAAATAGCATTGTAACCTTTTGTTGATGCACAAAATATTGTGCCTTTTTTGGTAACAAAATAGGCATCTATCGTTTAGTTTCCTCCTTGGTACTCTGTGACTGTGCTGTCATATGGGAAATTCCATGTGTTCAAACTTGTGAAAAATCAAAATACTATCTGTAAAGCTAAAGAAACATCTTAAAGGTTAAGGAAATTCTTGGCTCATTTTCTTGAAATGAAATTCAGGGTTTTCTTGAACTTGCAGCTAGTACCAGTTTTGAAATGGTCTGCTTCCCAGAGTGATAAAGTGCAAAGAAAATAATAGAATTAATAGGGAGGGCCTAAGGGAGTTTGAGAACTGTCTTCGCAATGATAGAATATATCTGTAGAATACATTTTGTTTTTAAAGGAGAGCTCTAGCATTCAAAAATTCTGAAAATGGGTAAAATTTTAATAATATGTGAGTTACAGTTTCAGTTTTCACCTAATGTGCTTGCTTAATTTCCTCAGTCTTCACATACCATTGTAGTTATAGTTAATACAATACTTTTAAATTAAATATTCTCCTTATGTTTTTACTTTTGAAGTACTCTGAAGGGTTGTAAGAGTAGGGAAGCTGTGTACAGGGAACTGAAAGTCCTCTTAGCTGTAGGAAAACCAAGACTAGTTAGTTAGTCATGGTGGAGTTTTCTCTGCAAGATGGAATTTAACACATTGTTAGAAATTTAGTTAGGGCTCTTTCTTGTATTGATGATACAGATAGACTCATGCTGCTTTCATGTATCTTTCAAAATATATTTTGTAGGGTACATACGCAACAGTATATAAAGGAAGAAGTAAATTGACAGAGAATTTGGTGGCCTTGAAAGAGATCCGGTTGGAACATGAAGAAGGTGCACCCTGTACAGCAATAAGAGAAGGTATAATTAGTACTTTTTGTGAGCAGAATGCTTTATGAAATTTATATAGAACATTTTAAAACCAAAGCTATGTAACAAGAGTTCATTTTTTATAAGTACAAAGAGCTCAGGTATAGAAATAACATGACTGGAAAATAATATGCATCACAACTAATGGCATCTCACCGAGGAAAAAGAATACAATAAAATGAGGCCCTGGGGGTAGAAGCAATATCTAAAGCTAAAATATTTAACAAAAGGGAATTAGATATATTATTATACAGCTTATGATGAAATACTATGAAGTCATAAGGTTATAGTCATAGATAAATACTTGGCATTGGGAAATGTTACATATTGGTGCCTGGGGAAAGAGCTGGCCATAAATAGTGTATACAGAATGCAAATATATTTTTATAATGGTACCATTTTTTTTAAAGGATTATCCAGAAAATGGTTTGAGGCAACTGATAAGCCAGTTTCGAAGAAGAAAACATATCTTGGGACAGTCTAAATAAGTTTAACATTTGAGTGAAAAAAAGATGTTATGGAGAGTATTAATGTAGTATAGGGAATAATTTAGAAGTATTAAAAATATCAAACACAGTACCATAAAAGAAAAGAAAAAATTCTTTTAAAATTTCTACTAATCCCTTTGGATTGTTTTAAAAGACTCCTAAATTCAGGCATTCATATGTTAAACTTAGGGTTTTTTAAAAACTGGCTACCACAGACTAAATAATTGGCTTTCTTTTCTGTTTTGCAGTTTCACTATTAAAGGATCTAAAACATGCAAATATAGTAACCTTACATGACATTGTTCATACAGATAAATCTTTGACTCTGGTCTTTGAGTATCTGGTAAGCATTTCATAAAACTTCAGTATTTAATTTTGCTATAATAAAACATCACAGATTGGATTTTTTAACAGCCCCAGGGACATTCTGGTTATTAGCATTTAATTATGTGTGGTACATTCAGGATCTTTCTTCAAAAAACAACTAATTTTTTTTAAAAAACAATATTTAATACCTATGTATAACTGAATCACTTTTCTGTATACCAGAAACTAACACAACATTGAAAAGCAACTATACTTCAGTTTTAAAAAGCAAACTTATTTTTAAAAACTAAATAAGTAAATGTCATGCCTTCTCAAAACTATGTATCACATAGTGCTCTATTTTTTCAGGATAAAGATCTAAAACAGTACATGGATGACTGTGGAAACATCATGAGTATGCACAATGTAAAGGTATGCTTACTGTGTCGTTTAAAATTTTGTTTAGAGACAAACACTTAAGCAGAGACAAATTGCACTGCATTACATAATGAAATACGCCAGTCTCAAACTGTTCTGCTTTGGAATTTTTTGTTACACATTTTAAATAAGCTGAGGTTGTCTGAACACATTTACTCAGAACTTCTGTTTGCTATACTATAGTATTTCCTAGAATCAGACCTTTTTTGTAGAACTACTTCATTTAAAAAGTTTTAATAAGTACTTCAGAGGAATTTGAGGTTTTTGAATAGGAGCCCCCTGTTCTCCTTGCTTGGCCCTTCAATAAACTTTTAACCTTTTTCTGCTTCAAAACAGAAAAGTCTTCTGACATTTCCTTTCACAGTATTATTGGTTCTCTTGGATATATATATAGAATACATTTACAGGTATATTCTGCTTAGAAAGATAACAACAAGCCTGTTTTATCAGAATCCAAATGTTTAAGGTAAATGAAAATGATAACAGTGCATTTTGCAAAGGGCCTCCTTTAAATGGCAAAGTCCTCATGTTTAGAATGGTATTTAATTATAAAGCAACTTTTGAAGGTGGTAATCTAATGAGTAAGGTCAGGAAGCTACATAGGTATTATGAATACTAGGCTGGAAATACCATTCTGCACTATTAGGAGGGAAAGTAAGATAATTATGTTTTCTTACCTGAAAAATATGTGAAGATGCAAGTAATGATAGAAAAGTTTGACATAAACTTTGTGCCAGATAAAGCCCAAAAGTAAAAGAAGGATCAAGTAAAAACCCTTGATACAGTTGTGTTCTTACAGTAGGTTTCTTTGACTGGATTTACTCCAAATTTAGCAAAGATCTGTTTATCCAAACTCACTCAATGGTTCATGAGACTGTTCTGGAAATGGGCTGTTCCAGCTGTGGTTTTGCGGCAGTTCCAGTTCTATAGATGCTAACTTTTAAACTTAAGATACTTTTTTAAATAGTTAAGTTTGGTATAAAGGAGAGCCAGTTTCTTTTACTAAAAAATAGTTCAAAATATATGGATATAACACATTGCTAGGAATTTTAGAATAGGGCTTTAAGTCTCCTTTCCATATAGTTTCTATGAGAATTGTTCTCATCATATTTTATGTTTTATTTGGCAAGGTATTGTGAATCTCATTTGTGTTTACTTCTGCTTATGGCTTTTATGTTGTTTTTCCTGCAGTCATATTATCAGTAATTTGGAAATAAAGTTGTCCTTAATTATCATAATTTGACTAAGATTTAAGAAGTTTATTTGTCTTAAGCCAGGTCTGCATGCCTGAATTAAGCTGAAAAGTATTTTATTCTCTGTTAAACATAAAAAGTAATGAGAATATTTGGAAGTAGTAATTTAAGAGTTTTCAAAACACAAATACGTAGAGTATAGAAGCTCTGCTAATTACAATTTCTTCCGGCCCACTGTTCACCTGCTGCGTTGGCTTATTCTCGAAGTTCTAATGCTATTTTTCACCTTCCAAGAAAACCAAGGGTACACTCCTGAATGCTCTGGACTTGAGGCTCTTTTTTTGTTAACCACAAAGAACCAAATACCTTCTGCATTTCATATTCCCTTTTCCACCAAAATCCACAACAAAAAAGTCTACCATTAGCCTTATAGGAATTGCTTTTTTCCAAGAGTCATTCAGAGCTCCACAGTGCTTAATCCCTTTTCTGAATCATAGCAGGTTTTGAAGGCTGAGTGGGAGGTGCTGAAAGTAAAGTACCCAGGAGGTGGGTGATAGAAGCTGGGTTAGGTTATTTTAGGTTATTTTTATAACACATAATTTGCCAGAGTTGTGCAGCACCGATCTCTTTGACACTTCAAAATGTTCATAAAACCACCAACTCCAGTGCCTTATATTAAAGGCTTTGTCCCACATCAGTTTTTTTCAGGGGGAGGAGGGTTGGGTAATGGCAGAAGATTGATTGTTTTGTGAGAATTTCATAATTTAACTGTAAACCTAATTAGTAGACCTGTAAGTTTATGAGGTACATTTATTTAAAATCATTTTTAGTAACAAGTGAACTATCACTACTAAGTTAAAGTTTCATTCGTTCACACTAAAAATATAGATGTTTCAAATAGAATAATGAATTGTAAAACTTAGATAAGTATGTAAGGAAAAGGAGATGGTTCCTTTTTTTTTCTTTGACTATTCTAGGCCAGTTGCTTTTCTGTTTACCATAACTTACACCAAAGTATGTCTTATTATCTGTAAGACTAATTTCTGTTTTTTGTTTCCATAGCTGTTTTTATACCAGATTCTACGTGGTTTGGCATATTGCCACCGAAGAAAGGTGTTACACCGAGATTTAAAACCACAGAACCTCCTCATTAATGAAAAAGGAGAATTAAAGCTAGCAGATTTTGGTACGGAATGTATGAGATATTTGTAGATAGTTCCAGGTGGTTAAGTTTAAAAGAAAAAAAACAAGTATTGACCCTGTATGATTGCTTTCATGTGAGTTTGGAAGTTTGGGAAGATACTTGAAAATTTTGGTGGTCAGTTATGTTAGTGAATGCTGACCGTCACAGGTTCTCAGAAGTGGTCCATAGTCCCCTAAGCGTGCTGAGACCCTTTCAGGGGATCTCCAAAGGTATAAAGTTGTTGTTGATCTAGATGAAAATTCTACTTTTCCTGTAATTAGGGAAGTATTCATATAAATAGACATTTTCATTAATAATAGAAAATGGCTTATATAATAATACCATGTCACATTTAGTTAATTTGGTTTGGACGAAATTACTGTCTATTGCGTTTTATGTTAGTATTGCAAATCTAATTGTGAACTGAACCAGAAGCCTGTTTGAGCAAGTACCATAGTTTAGAATTCTCTCAGGAGGAGGAGAATAAGGTACTGAGAAAACTACAAATGCAGTTGCTTTGATGTTGTATGAGTAGGAATAGCAAACGTGAAGCCTGTCCTTTTCCTCTTATAACCCAGTATTATATCAGGAAGAGGAATCCAAAAGTTGCTAATTATCAAAAAATTTTGAATTTATTTTACCAAGTTGGGATGGTAGAATAAAATCTGTAATAAAATAGTGTCAACATTATTTCAGTTACATCCTTTAGCCCTTAAACTAAATGAAAGTGCTATGAATACTGCCTGATTTTTAAAAAAATTCTGGTTTCACTTGGGTGACTATCTGGTTTAACAGATAGTTAAAATATCCTTCTATGACATTTTTCTTAGTATTTTAATCAGATATAATAGTTACACACAGAAGAAATCACAGCCTGTGAATGAATTATTCCGTTTGAAATAAAGTATATGTTAAAATTTATATTTCTTCAGATATCTTTTAAAAAGTTACTTATTTAGGTGATAAGAATTTGGAAGCATGGGGGTAATAAAAGCAACTCTTACACTAGTGGCTCAAGAAAGAAAGTTGAGAGCTCTTGCCTTCATATCTAGACAGTCAGTGAATTTCATATTCAACAGGCAAAGGAATGGCACATGTTACATACAGCAACTAATAATATCCAAAGACAGGTTCATTGTATTTTAATATTAACTATATAACATAAAACTTAAGAAGTACAGAATGACAATGTAGTTTATTCCAAGAAAACGTTAAAAAAAAACTTCTGCAAGGGAATTGTTAATAAAACTCAACAGGATTATGGACCAGTAACTTCATGCTTTTTGGTAAGAATTGGTACAGCAAATGAAAATTGTAATCAGGTTAAAAGTCAATAAGCCTATAACTGTAAGAAGTAAAATTGTTTATCATAATATCATTGGCCTGTTTTGCATTAATTTAACTTGAAGTAGGAAGTAATTTTGGCATAATCATGGCCAGAAGAAAGATATCTTAAGTTTAGATTAGCCCAGATACTGAGACAAGGTGCATTTATTCATAAAAGTAAACATAGTCCCTGACTGTGGAATTATTATTATTTAGTTTAATTACATGAAGATTTGCTGACCCAAGACAATGCACACTAGCAAAAATTCATAAAACAAATTTTTTTAAGCTTCAAAAAGGTATAGAGTAACCATCTCAGGCATCCTTGTGACTGCAGTCATTGTGATCATATGAACTGAGAAATACATTCTAGCTATTTCTTAATTGTTTTCTTTTCCCTGTGAAGGACTAGCCAGAGCCAAGTCAGTTCCCACAAAGACCTACTCAAATGAAGTTGTCACACTTTGGTACCGGCCGCCTGATGTGCTTCTGGGTTCCTCAGAGTACTCAACACAGATTGACATGTGGTAAATATGTGCATATGTTATTGCCATTTATAATTTTGAAAGAATATAGCCATTAACACAGGACATACTGATTGGTATTTGGCTTTAAGGAGATGTTATTTTAAAGAGAGACAATATAAACAATGGTGAAGAGTTCTGGCAAGTAGGATCACCTATAACTATATAACCTTTTTGAAATTACTGGCCTGTGCCTCAGTTTCCTCAATTAAGGAAATGGGAATCATAACAATAACTATTTTAAAAGCCTATTCTGTGAATAATGTTAAGACCAAATGAGCTGATATATATAAAGCACTTTGAAGAGCGTCGGGTACAAAATTACTATTTTTATCATCATTTAATATTCACCAAAACCCACTTGCTTTAAGTTGATCTTGAAATAGTGAAATACAGTAGTAATCTTCCTCACCCGGCACTTTGATCATGACACTCCTTTATTAAAACACATTTGCTGCTTCTGCATTCACTACCTGTTATAGAATAAGGTATTGTTCTTCAATCTGATATTTAATAATCTTCATGAAACGTCTCTACCTTTTTCAGTTTACATCAGAGTATTCAGCGTAGATGTTTCCATTTAGCCAAATGGCTACTTACTATATTTCATAAATAACCTGGGCTTTCCCAGCTTTGCTCTTGTATTCATACCAGTTCACCTGTCTTGAATGACTACTCTGTTTCTCTGACTAAGGCCTGTGCCTAGGGCCTTCAAAACATAGTTTTTCATAAATCCTCCCTGACTGTAACCTAGCCTCCCATGGCTAATTTTTTCCCTTGAACTGTGGTTACACTTACTGCCAAGTACTCTTTGTGTAGTGATAAATCATATACTTTGTTTTTTTGTTGTCTTGGGTTGAACATTTATATAATTTGTATTGTGAAACGTTTTTTCTTTTTTAAGCTTCTTTAATTGGGACTATATATATAATCAGATTTACCATTCAGTACATTGACAGTGCTATGCATCCATCATCTTCAGCCTCCACAACTCTTCATTTTGCAGACTGAAACTCTGTACTTATTAAATAGTAACTCCCCATTTCCTTCTCCCTCCACCATTTTTCTTTCTGGGTTTGTGAATTTGACTAAGTACCTCATATAGGTGAAATCATATAGTATTTGTTTTGTTGTGACTGGTTTATTTTACTTAGCATATATGTCATCAAGGTTTACCTCTGGCGAAGATAGATACTTGACTTTTTTATGTGTCAGAATTTCCTTCATTTTTAAGGCTGAATAATCATTGTACGTTTTGTTTATTGATTCATGCACTGATGGGCAGTTGGGTTGTTACCACGTTTTGGCTGTTGTGCTGCTGTGGACATGAGTGTACAAATACCTCTTTGAGATACTGCTTTTCTTTTGGTTATATACTTAGAAGTGGAATTGCTGGATCATATGGCAATTCTGTTTTACATTTTTTGATGAATTACCATATTGTTTGCCATAGTGGCTCCATTATTTAATCTTCTATATAATAATTTATACACACACACACACATATATGTAATTGCTAGGTTGTGAGTCTTTTAAACGAAGGACTCCTATCTTAAACTCATGTCTTCACACAGGTGAAGCCTGTGTGAGCCTCTATCCATTTCTCTTCCTTCTCTTAACACATTCTCTCTCTCTCTGTGTCTTACTCACTCTCACTCACTTTACCCCACATCTGTGAGCTCTGTCTTTGCTTCCTACATAAAAACATCTTGAATCATTTGTTTCTACCTAGCTCTGCTGACCACTGCCTAACACATAGTAAGCATTAAATCACTATTAGCTATGGTTAGTGGTATTCTTCAGGGATCATGAAGAAGAGGGCTGGACATTTTAAGTGGGGAAAATGGATATAGAAGTATGGAAGATGATAAGCTAAATGTTAGCAAGTTAGTTTAGTTATATCTGAAAGAAATCTGCAGATTTTCTAGCAGGCTAGTACAAAATTCTCCAGAGAGGCAACCTTAGGGTAAAGATTCTTATTCTTAATAATATATAAACAGATTACTCATCTTTGTTTTTTATGGTATATTTTATAGGGGTGTTGGATGCATTTTCTTTGAAATGGCTTCTGGAAGACCTCTGTTTCCAGGATCAACTGTGGAAGATGAACTGCACTTAATTTTCCGACTGCTAGGTAACAGAAGAACTCTCTACTCAGTGATTTGTTACCTGTAATTGAGTAGCTGGATATGACTACATCTTTCAAATATATATTTATAAATTTGATACTGAGACTAACATAAACAGCTGTTAGAAGAATTATAATTTGCATGTTAAGATAAAGATCCTTCTAGATAACTTCTGCTTTTTATTTACTGATTTCTACCTGTGCAGTAATGATTCTATGAAAAAACAGAAGAGAAATATTATTGAAAATTGACTTTTAGCACATTATTGGGAAATATTTTAGCTTAGATGTCAATAGGCATCCTTTTTGTGGAATCTTTGCTTAGTCTGAAAAAAGTCTGTATGTTTACTATTTCTGTTATTCTAATTTTAGTTGAAACAATCAAATTATCTACTAAATATAAATTGTTAAGACACTTTGTTCTGCCTATATATATTTGCCTGTATAAAAATTTCTGTATATTTATAAGTGTATATTTTTTTAAATTTAGGAACTCCATCTCAGGAAAATTGGCCAGGTGTTTCTTCAAATGATGAGTTCAAGAACTACAACTTTCCAAAATATAAACCGCAGCCTCTAATTAACCATGCACCCAGGTATTTTTTTTCTTTCTTTACGTGAAAGGGGGAACATGCTATTTTTTTTTTTTTAATTCTTTTTAGTCTCTCTCATTTTTTTTCTTTTTAGTCTCTTGAACCATTTGTCATGGTAAGGATTCAGGAAAAATACTTGATTTACATACACAATTCTTAAATATTTTAGAATTTAATTTCTTCCTATGTCAAATTAATTTTATAATTCAATGACCAAGAATCACCAAACTATGTAAATCCACAGAATTGAACTATAAATAAAATGAGCATAGAATATATATATATATTATATAATTCTAGGGTTTATGTAGGTTGTTCCTTTGCCCAGAAAGAAAACATTGATTTATGCCTTATTCAATACTGTGAAGACCATGATGAAATTTATTTTTTCTACACAATTATTCTATATTTTGGGCTTCCCAGGTGGTGTAGTGGTAAAGAATCTGCCTGCCATTGGCAGGAGATGTAAGAGACATGGGTTTCAGTCTAGGGGTCAGAAAGATCCCCTGGAGGAGGAAGTGGCAACCCACTCCAGTATTCTTACTTGGAAAATCCTATGGACAGAGGAGCCTGGCAGGCTACAAAGACCATGGGGTCACAAAGAGTTGGTCATGACTGAGCACACACATTCTGTGTTTACTTAGGAATGTGTTATATGCAAAATCTTGGCTCTTATACAGGATGACCCATCATAATTTTGGCTAGTGTTAATGATAATTTGGATTTAAAGAATATGACTTTTCTTTCCTATATGTTGCCCATCCAATTACAGACCTACCTCAGATCCATCTAAGACTCCCATTAAAATTTGAGTCAGAATGTTTTTACTTACGGAATGTATTACATTTCTGTAAGTAATGTTAGAATCACTAACCCCTTTTTTATTTTTTCATCTTTCCTTAAGAAAAAATAGATGTAAAAAGGGCACCAAGATACCAAATAAGGCAAATATCTGTTTTAATCAAAAGCCATTCACATTGCTCACAACATAACATACTCATTCTAGTTCCATTTATTCTCAAGATAGGGACAATTAGTAAAATCATTCTGGTGCCAAAACTATTTTGAAAGTGTTTATGTGATTTGATAGCCTCGTCACTAAACTAACTGGTAACATTCTAAGTAGACTTCCTAAGAAGGATTTTCGTCATATATATATTGCTTACTGTTATGTCCAGGGTAAAAAGTTGCAGCTCTTTAAAGCAGATTCTTCATCAGCTTATCTGTAGCCTTATAGCTCAGTTGGTAAAGAATCCACCTGCAATGCAGGTACCCTGTTTCAATTCCTGGGTCAGGAAGATCTGCTGGAAAAGGGTTAGGCTACTCACTCCAGTATTCTTGGGCTTCCCTTGTGGCTCAGCTGGTAAAGAATCTGCCTGCAATGTTGGAGACCTGGGTTTGATCCCTGGGTTGATCTTCTCCAGGGAAGATTCCCTGGAGAAGGGAAAGGCTACCCACTCCAGTATTCTGGCGTGTATAGTCCATGCAGTCACAGAGTCAGATACAACTGAGCAACTTTCACTTGATCTGTAGCCACAAGAGTTCCGGGTGTTTGTCAGAATGGCAGACTGCAAAGGATTAGTAGACTCTGGAGAATTGCTAGGCCATAGCATCCACAGTACCTACTAAGAACACTTCAAGTGGGAGGGAGGGGAGGCAGTTTCCGTAATTGTGCTTTTGCCAGTGAATATCAGTGCATAATAGAATTTGTGACTTGTGACTTCTGATCAAGAGGTTATCCCTTTAAGATAACCCCTAAATCTTCTACTCCTGTTTTATTAATTCCATCCTTACAATTTTCTGTCTTTATTGCTTATGTCATTGGTTTTATATCCCTTTTAAATAAAGTTTTATGAAATTATTGAGGCATATTTAAATTGAACTTTACAGCTTCTAGTACCCAACCTTCAGCATAGTGTCCTGTAAAAATTTGTTGAGTGATTCATCTCTGTTTATCTTGAACCACAGTGATAAATTTGGAGGTCTCTTACTGCTTTGTTTTCATCTGTATAATACAAAATAATGCCGTTGTATTCTTGCCTTCACTAGAACACTGTGAAAACAGATCTAGTTTACTAAAGTTTTTTTCAATAATACAGGTTATTTTGTTTAGAGATAAAATAGTGATTTTAAAAATTCTACCATTTTAAGTAATCTAATTCACTCTTGAATATTGAAATTTTGAGTTGATGCCCAGTTACTTGTGGTTTCTTCTTAAACAAGTGGCACGATAAATCTTAAGGTTAAAACAGATCTGAATCTGAAAAGCAGCAAAGTGTGCTACTTTAGGGCACTTGAATTTAGCAGATGAAAACACTTGGAAAGTAGTTTTATTTAGAAAGTTGCTATCAGCTAAGATTAATAAATAAATTGCCACTTGTCCTTCTTTGTTTTTAGGTTAGACTCTGAAGGAATTGAGTTGATAACAAAATTTCTTCAGGTAAGTTACATCTTTTTTATAGTCATTAAATGGTGTGTTAACTTCTCTGAGCCTTAGTTTTTTCATCTATAGAATGGGATCAGTAATATCCCTCTCATAAATAATATTATTTATGCTAGTATCTAACATGCTTAAGACATGTGCTTAGGGGAAGAAATATGGTTTCTCCTAGTGTGTTCTGGGTCTCTCCTTGTAACCCAGAACAGTCTGAGGTGAAGGGAATATTCTGCGCATAACATATTCCCTTCACTTCCCCCTTTTTTTATTTTTTGAAACTTATTTTTGGTGATTATTGGCGATCATAGAAGCCAAAGAGATAATTGCTCATTGCTGTTGTCGTCCGTCAACTTTCTTGGTGACTCGCCACCAGACTACATAGAAACAGAAAAAAAGACATGTAAAAATGTGCATAGCATATTCCCTTTGCTGAGGTAGTTAGCTGCTGGCACTGATCAACCGTGTCAAGGCCATGTTCTCGGCAGTTCAGGTTTTCTTATGTTCGCTTTCTTTCTTCCTTATACCTATGCTCTATAGACTGTTGTACCTCCAAATCCATCCATACCTGCATTCAGAGCAGAAACGACAGAGAGGATAAGAGTGTGTCAGGCACATTAGTCCTCTTGTATCTATAAAGCAAAGGCTTTTCCAAAAACCCCTCTAAGGACTTCTTCCTATGTCTCTGAAATCTTCATATAGCTAGAATATTGATTGTAAGAGAGGCTGAGAATTGGGAAGCTAGATTGCCATAATTAGCCTAAACTTAGAACAGTCATGATTCTTATGTCAGAGTTGGAAGCATGAATGCCTTAAATCTACATTATCTCATGAAGGAAGAAAGGGAAATGGGTATCGAATAGGTAATTTAATAATATCTTTCTTAAAGGATTAGTTACATTTCTAATAATCCTTTGTTCATGAAGAAAAGTAACACCATAGGTCAGATATTTTACTTTTTTTTCCATCACTTCAGAAAATATAAGGAATCTTAATCTTTAGTTAAGATCCAGCTTTATTTTGGAGATTTGTAACTGAGATCATTGCTACACAACCTCAGTAGTAACTCAATATAGAGGATAGTAAATTGGTTCTTAAAAATAAGTAATTTTTATTAAGTATTAAGTAATCAAGATAACGGTAGCTCTAAACGTTTAAATGCTAATTTGGTGTGTGTCCCCTACCCCTTACACATGCTTTTTCCAGTATTTAGAGGAAAAAATTAATGAAGCCGCTTTTTTGGTTTTTCACAGTATGAATCTAAGAAAAGGGTTTCGGCAGAAGAGGCCATGAAACATGTATACTTTCGAAGTCTGGGACCAAGAATACATGCTCTACCTGAAAGTAAGAGAAATTCTAGAGTGTGTCCTCCCATCCCCTTTATTTTTTTCCAGGTTTAGAGATGGGGTGAATTAGGAGTTTAGGAAGGGACTATTGGTTTTTAAGCCTTAACTTCTGGTCTTTTTGTAATTAGATCAGAAATCCCTGAAGGGAGGCATATGTCTTATTTACCTATTTTAATTTATTTCTTTTAACACTGAGCATGCTGCTACGACTCTAAGAAATAAGTAGCACTTATATGTGGGTTATTAGTCTTATTGGACTTAAACTGGAAAATGCCATCCAATGATAGACATTGTCATTAGGCCCAATCTGAATTACTTTGATTTAGAGTTGTTAAAAATGGATTTCAAGCAAGTCGTAATGAAACACAGCCAAAACGTTAGTGTTCTCATGAAAGTAAATTTCCTTTTTAAGATATGAAGATGGTTTTCCTTTACTGTGTTCACTCTGACTTAACTATCCCCATGACAGAGGTGAGCATTTGTCATTAAAATAGCTGATTTCTCACGCCTGAGGTAACTGCTTGATTTTACTCAGAACATTCTTAAAAATTACCCCAATATTTTACTTTAAAACTGAGCAAGGTGAGTGGGGAATTAAGAGAATATTTCGGAAATGAGCTACCAAAAGCTTTCATTAATTTCCCATTCTCATTTACTAGACAGTGGTTTTCTAATTGGAATCAAGACTCCTCATGACTTTTCACTTAGAACTTAAAGGATATTTTGTAATGAAAGACTACCTCTGTGGCAGAGATAGAAATGAGAAAGATGAATTACAAGTATTTTTTAAGATGCTATTTACATTTCATTATTACTAATAATATCAAGTTTTAAAGTTTGAGTTATAGGAAAGGTATATAAACTTATTTCTTGTTTTTCTGTAAAATTCTGAAGATAGTTTGAGGATTTGACCTTCACTGCCATAAGACAAATGGATAAAGGATAGACTAAAACTGAGTAATACATTTTGATGAGGTCTCCCAACCTCAGTAAGCCCTAGAAATAAACAGTGTACATTCTCCTCAGAGAAACACACACTCACAGCCTGATTTAAAGCCAGATTGGAGGAGAAAAATTCTGAGGGGAGATTATTTGGCTTGGTTTTCTTCTCAAAACCTTTGGAACAAAAGAGAAAATATTTCAGGGGCTCTGAAGAAAAAATACTTCAGAGTTAGGGGCTCTAACCTTATAAATGTTGTATAAATGTTTCACATTCACTCAGTATATAATTTAGACGTTTTGTCTCTAGTTGGATTATATTTGCTTTAATGATAGGCTTTCATCTGCTATTTTTTGTCTATGCATTTTAGGTGTATCAATATTCAGTTTGAAAGAGATTCAGTTGCAAAAGGACCCCGGTTTTCGAAATTCTTCTTATCCAGAGACAGGTGTGTTTGTCATAAACCATTTCACATGTCGATCATGAAATTTTGCGTGGAATCAAGTTTTTGGTTTATAAATTGATCAGTAAAATTATGTAAAAACCAATGTATAGTGCATTCCACAATGGTGTATGTTTAGCATTGCACATACTCACTTTTCTGTATGATGTGGGCAGCTCAGTAATTCTTCAGAGAGAATCTGACTCAGTCCAATCAGGGATCCTGAAAGCTGCAGATGGCACAGAGACCTCTTACAAGTGACCTGGCTTGATCACTGACACGCCACCCCTGGCACCTGAGGCAGAAGACACATCTGTGCTCCCCTAGTCATCAGGTTCATCACTTCGAAGCATAGAAGCTGTAGACTGACCCCATCAACAAGAGGGTCCTTTAAGACAGAGCTGATCACTCTTACCATGGAATTAGCTTGCTGGTGGGAACATTAGCTTCATAGAGTCACCAAATACTGTATGTGGGATAAAACTGAACCTTGAGCTGCCTCATAAAATGACTTTATATTTTAGGACATGGGAAGAACAGAAGACAGAGCATGCTCTTTTAAGTCTGATAACATGGTTTCAAGCCCAGCCCCCAGCCTTTCTTATCGATCAAGGACTCAAATCTGAAGGCAGTTATTTCTTTTGGTGGACTTGGAGTCTTCGTTTGTCTACACTGTCCTCTTCACAGTGGAGTCTTTTATTTCAGGCCTACAAATTGTTTTTATATTTGTTGTCACAGTGTGACAATTTTTTTGTACAGTTGGTTTTAAGGTCTTCTCTGCCATTAGAGCCAGTAGGTTACAGCTGTTGATGTAACTATAGCTGCAATTTTTGTGCAGGACTGAGAAACACAGTGCATTATTTATTGCGGAACCATTGCTGCTAAATAACTACTGTCTGTTTATTTAACACAACAGTTGATGCCTGAAGAAGTTGCAGTGGCTTTATTATATGTGAATGCATCTGTTTCTCCTCATAAATTGTTTTACTGCTGCATTTTTTGTTTGTTTTTAAAATTAAACTGCATTGTTTCCTGGAATGTAAATTTAGCTTTGCTTAACAGTAAAATAAGTGAGCCAACTTGAACACTCTTACGTTCATGCTATATAATTTTTTATTGAACATTGGCAAATAGAGTAGCTAAGAAATCGATAAGCACATTATGTTTAGGAAAGCATGTGATGCAGAAGTTGATTCAAGCAAGTGAATACCTGACATTTTGGGGATCTCGAATTACATACCAGTAAATTAAAGTACCACAATTATTTATTTTTACGTTTCCTCATTTTAGAAATATTTACTGCATATTATTGGATATTTGTATACTAATACACTTAACCTATTTTACATTGTGCTTTAATTTAGTTAAACCATACAGGTCTGGTCAAACATGAGAGATCTTGTTTTGTTTATTTGTCTTAAATACAATTCTTTTATTAGAATGGATGATTCTTCACTGGGGAACAATTTATTTCATTTGAGAGATGTGTATATGTATGTGTTTTAATAGCATTCACTTGGAATCAGCTGGAAGATGTAATATGTGTTTGAAATGAGCCATGATAAATAACAAACGAGAAATGAGAACTTGGAAGATTGTTTTAAAGCATTCTAGGTATTATCTGTTTACCAGAGATAGTAAATATTACAGTTTTAATTATGCATCTTTTTGAATATCATAAATACACCTTGATGTTGGTAACAGTGTTTTAAGCATTTGTGTTCACTTTTAAGGACTATTTGTTTAGTGCATCTTACCAACTGCAAATCTTATTAATTGCTATATTTTGAAATGGTCATGTAAATTTGGGGCTTATATATCACGAAAAGAGTCATAACTTAATTCATTTTCCTGACATTCACTGTAAAACATTCAGGGTCCTACCATTTCTGTTCAGGAAATCTTGTAGTTTATTGTTATTTAACAGTATTAAGTGAATTTTTGTATATTTCATTTTAACTTTATTTGTGAATAGTGACTGTGGCATGTTTGGGGTGTTATTTTAATATTTCATGATACTGAAGTTTTAATTTTTAAAAAATTTCTGGAAGAAACAGATTCATGTGTAATGGTGAATATTGGACCACTACTGCTTTTCACATTTGTAAATTGGTTTTATGTTAAACTCTGTAGCCTAACAAACTGCTGTTATTTCTAACTGACAGACATGTATTAATATTGTACTTTGAAGGTTATAAATATTATGTGAAAATTCCTCCATTTTGTTTCAAAATTTATAATAACAAAATCTTCATGTTGTTAAAATGTGTTTTTGTTGAGTCACGGTTCTTTCTTGGGGAAGAAGGCTGTGCATAATGGGACCATTTTCTTTTATGTGTCTCAAGATAATGAAGTGTCTCTGTGCCAGTAGCAATTAATTTATAATTGTGCTGGCCATTCATTTACTTATCTCTACTGTAATTTTATAGGATAGCACTTTTAATTGTCAGATTTTTCATTTCATAGGTTATCTATTTGATTTGTTGAAAATTTGACAGTTATCCTTATGTTTCATTCTTGCATATAAAAGGTGAAGAATTGTATCCAACAGTTATATAAAATTGCTCTTCGTAGGAAAAACTACGGATGTTCCTTCATTTTATTAAGGAATTTGATTTTCTTTTTTTGATACTTGAGCATCATTCAGATTCTGAAAACTTTGCAGTGAAGAGAATTGAAGCTCAAACTGTGAACCTTGAACAGATGATTCATCTAAACTGACAGGGTTCTTGAAGGTAAGAGGGGATGCCTTTTTTGTTTTCCTTCCAAGTGATGACGTTAACATGTTGAATATGTCATATTCTATATAGAAGTGGCTGCTTTATTAGCTTATGAAAGCCTACTTGTTAACATGTTATAATCATTTTGACCCAAGACAGTTCATGTGGTTTGTGTGTGTGTGTGTTTACTATTTTTTAAAATTGTGGTAAAATACATATAACATAAAATTTACCATTTTTACCCTTTGTAAGCATACAGTTTAGTGGCATTAATTATTATGTTCACAGTGTTGAAAAGCAGTTACCTATTTCCAGAATTTTTCATCACTCCAAACAACAGAAACTTTGTAGCCATTATAATCTCCACCCCGCCCCCACCCCCCACCATGTTTTCTCCTTCCCTCATCCTTTGGGTAATCTCTTACCTAGAGTAAGCAAATTCATAGAGACAAAAACTACATATTTCATGTAAGTGGAATCGTACCACACTTGTTTTTTTTTGTCTCTGGCTTATTTCATTTAACATAATGTTTTCAAGGTTCATCCATATTGTAGCATGTGTCAGAACTTCATTTGTTTTCATGGCTGAGTAACATTGTTGCATGACTATACAACATTTGCTTATCCGTTTTATCTGTATATCCAAGCAAAATATGGATAATTTGCTTATCCATTCATCTGTTGATAGACGTGGTTTTTTTTTCCCATTTTTGGCTGTTGTGAATAATGTTGCTATGAACATTGGTATACAAGCATCTGTTTGAGCCTTTCTTTTCAAATTCTTTGGGTTCATATACCAGGAGTAGAATTGTTGGGTCAGTTGGTAATTTAATCCTTATCTTTTTCAGAAACTACCATACTGTTTTCCACAGTACCCACACCATTTTACATTTTTCAGTAGTAATGCATGACGTCCAGTTTCTCCTCATCCTTGCTTCTTTTCTCCCATTATATTCCTTCCAATAGCTTTGAAGCGGCGTCTCTTTGTGGTTTTGATTTCCCTAAGGACTTGAGGGTGTTACGCACCTTCTCATGTGTTACCGACCATTATCTGCTTAGAGAAACGTATATTCATGTCCTTTGTCTTTTAAAAAGTTTGGTTGTATGTCTTTTTGTTGTTGAGTTGTAGTTCTTTATAATAGTCTAGAACGTTATGACATATGATTTGTAATTATTTTCTTCTGTGGGTTGTGCTTACTTACTTTATGGTGTCCTGTTGATAAACAAAAGTTTTTTATTTTCATGAAGTCCAGTTTATTTCTTCTTGTGTTGCCTTTGCTCTTGGTTGCATATTTACGTTGCTTTAGCTAAATCCACGGAGAAGGCAATGGCGCCCCACTCCACTCCAGTACTCTTGCCTGGAAAATCCCATGGACGGAGGAGCCTGGTGGGCTGCAGTCCGTGGGGTCACTAAGAGTTGGACACGACTGAGCGACTTCACTTTGACTTTTCACTTTCATCCATTGGAGAAGGAAGTGGCAGCCCACTCCAGTGTTCTTGCCTGGAGAATCCCAGGGACGACAGGGGAGCCTGGTGGGCTGCCCTCTATGGGGTCGCACAGAGTCGGACACAGCTGAAGCGACTTAGCAGAAGCTAAATCCAAGATGGTGAATATCTTCCCCTGTTTTAAGAGTTTTACAGTTTAGTGCTTACATTTAGGACCTTGATCTGTTTTGAATTAATGTTTGTGGTGTAAAGTGAGGGGCAAACGTCATTCTTTTGCATGTGAGTATCTAGTTTTCCTAGACCTGTTTGTTGAAAGACCTGACCTTTTCTTCCCCCTTGGCACCCTTGTTGAAAATCAGTTGATCATAGAAATGAAGGTTTATTTGGGGGTTCTTAATTCTGCTCTCGGTCTACATATCTATCCTTCTACCAGTACCGTAGTGTTTTAATTAACTATAGCTTTATAAGTTTTGCACTCAAGTGTGAGTCCTCCACTTCTGTTTTTCTTTTTCAAGATTGTCTTGAAATTCCATATAAATTTTAGGATGAGATTTTTGGGATTGTGATGAATTTATTGAATCCATAGATCACTTTGGGTAGTACTGTGATCTTAACAATATTAAGTGTTCTAATCCATGACCATGGGATGGCTTTAATTTCTTGATATTAATCGCAGCTAGAAGAGTAAATGGTTATGTAGTTTTCATCTCATTACCTCCCTACCTCAATGCAGAATGACAGAACTTCAGATTTAAGTGATCAGAGGACCAGTTTTCAAATCCATTCCCTTCTACCCAACTTATTGTCAATAAGTATATTTGTTTCCTTAAATACCTGTTTAAATAAGATTTATATATACATAGTGTTTCAATGTACAATATTCAAGCTAAATAACAATTCTTTTTCCAACTTATACCCATAGAATAGCAATTTGAATGGGATGATTTGAATCATACCAAGTAAATGGAAGTAGTACAGCCCTTGCCTCTTCACACCTTTTATCACAAAGTATTTATTGAACAAAAATAATATAACAGTAAAAATGATACATATATGAAAATTGAGTGAAGATTTGCAGTCATAGAAAAGATGTGTACAAAAGAGACCAACAATTAGGTTATAGTTCTATAAACTTTACCATAGCATTTTAACACTGATCAAGCAAACATATAAAAAGGGAAAACAAAGTTATTATGTTCTTTGAAACCTATTTTTTGACTAAAATAATTGTTTAAAAAAGACAAATCCAACACACACACACACACAGAATGAGGCAGAGCAATAAGGATTATATACTTCACCTCCAGTTCTCTATTTGTGTCATGTTTTTTTGGTGCATCAAAAAATACTGTATTTTTTCCATTTCTAATAAATGGAGCTAGAGTGAATGTTAATCATAGTATTTGGAGGAAGGGAATACCAGGTTGAGGTTTTTGCACATTGACTTGGTTTCTCTGTAAGAATCTTGCATTTGAAGTATGCTCTTATCTGACAAGTTTTCTGTTTGTTTTTAATGCTCTTTTGCTTTTTTCTACCTAACATGCAGTTTTGGACCAGTAGTTACCTATAGCTAGGCATGGGGAAGTAGAACTGGGCTGAGCACCAATCGTTGTTCTGCCTTCAATGAGCTATGTGGCTTTAGGCATTCCCACTTCTGTGCAGTTGTCCTTACTGGAAGTGGTAGTTGGATGTATCTCAGAGGCCTCTTCCAACATCTTATGTTTGGTAAACACCAGTCCCCTGGACCAGCTCTCTTAGTACAGAATTGGCCTTAGCCTGTGGGTAGTGACAGTAGTGTCTCCTTGCAGATTATAGAACCAGGCCCATTACTTTATATTCAAAGATGCATATTAGAGTTTGGATTTTTCCCCCAGATGAGGGCTTACATCACCAAATAAAATTCCAATTGAAAATCTCAAGCTCAATTCCAGTTGAACATCTCAAGTGTTAAAAGTATCACAACAAAAAATTAGATTTCTTGAAAACTCAAATGTTTGTTTTCACAACCTTTGTTTTTTACCCTTTCTCAGTCCCTGCCATTCAACGCCTCATTTGGATCAGTGAATTATTTAGCCACATTTCAAATTGGTTTCTGTTATAGTTAAAGATGGTAATTTTACTGAGTTGAATGCACTGGGCACCTTCCAGTTCTTGAATCTTACATTAGAACTTTACTACTTCATATACAGATGGGCACCTTAAACTGGTACCTGCTGATTTTTCTGAAGGAACAGAAAGTGTTTCTATTATCACTGCTCTAAACTATACTACACAAAAGGATTCACTGCTTAGTATTGCAGATTGTTACATAATAACTTCAGTTCCACAATGATAAGGTTCCTGAAGAATTTTATATTAATCAATTTTCCTTCATTCTCACCATTAACAGTAATACATAAAGCAGTGTATCCTGGACGTCAGTTTCCACAACCAAGGCTTTACCCATAGACATGAAGATACCTGGTATTACAAAATGTTTTGTTATATGTATTCATCACCAGTCTGTGAACCTTTTCCAAAGCATAGGATTTTTAAATGTTATAGTTTCTGGGGTTCAGAGAAACCCTAACTTAGATACAGTAAATGCATCAGAGAGGTATGATTCTCAATGGAAAATGGGAAGAACCAAGTTAATTTTTTTAAATAAGAATGTGCTAACCTAGGAAATATTCCAGGGGCATAGATTGAACTTGATATAGTTTTTCCATCTCAGGCTTTTGTGTGGAAGGAGTCTCAAAGATTGTAAACAGGAGGCTAGCCTTTCAAGGTTCATTTTTCAAAAAATGCACTTTAGAACATTTTCATGAAATTTTATTGTCTAAATATGGCTTAGTTGTTTTTTATAAAAACATTACTTGGATATTGTATTCACTGAATTTCAGTTCAAAAGAGACTCTAAGGCAATTCTCATACAGTTGAAAGCCAAAAAGAAAAGTAATGAATGCTTTCATATTGCCTACTTGTGAAAAATAATGAAATTCTACTAGAGAGTTGTTTGATACTAATTTTTGTCTTTCAAACATTTTCTCTTAATACTAAAAATATATATAGATAATTTACAGTAAACTAAATGCAAAGGAAGGCACAGCTGGTTATAGTGTATATAAGCACAGTTCAGCATTTGCAGAATTAAAAGAGGAAGAAAGCTTCACATCCTTATTTCATTGAAAACCATTTAGAAAAGTTCTTCACTGTCAACAGTGTTCAACACTTAAGAGCTAAGAAGATATAAAAACAAAAACATTAAAATTCACTTAATGCAAAACAGATTTTCATATATACTTGAATATAAAAAAGTTTTTAAAATGCTAACATAAATCTAGACCATCCATGTTATGAAAAGTGCAAACCAAATGAACAGAC
Source organism: Redunca redunca (assembly GCA_006410935.1). Lineage (NCBI taxonomy): Eukaryota > Metazoa > Chordata > Mammalia > Artiodactyla > Bovidae > Redunca > Redunca redunca. The sequence goes on along the minus strand of SJYQ01016937.1, from coordinate 1,131 downwards.
GGGTTTCACAACATCCTTCTCACGACACAGGTAAACTAGCCCATGGGGACAGATTGTTTCATCAGTTAATGAGTCCTTAAATTGTGGCCAGATGTCATCAGGATTTCTGAGAGTTCGAAGAAAGCAGTACTGGAGAAGCAGCTCTGTCCAGACTGGGGATTGGCACTGGCATGTGGCCATTAAGCAGTGTTGGGAACTGTAGGGGCAAAAGATGTTTACAATAATTATTGCAAATCCATTGGGAAGACCGGAGTTTTTAACATTCCTAGACAGACCACAGTGCACCAGTTCTCTCATCACCTCCACGATTGATAGAGGTCAGTTGCCAATTTTTTTTAAAATACTTTTATTTATTTTTGGCTGCTCTGGCTCTTTGTTGTGGTGTGTGGGCTTCTCACTGCAGTAGCTTCTCTTGGTGCGGAGCTCAGACTTTAAGCGTGTAGGTCTCAGTAGTTGTGGTGCACGAGCTTATTTGCCCTAAGGCTTGTGGAATCTTCCCGGACCAGGAATTGAACCCATGTTCCCCACATTGGCAGGCATGTTCTTAATGCCTGGACCACTATGAAAGTCCATGTTGCCAATTATTTCACAGAATGAGTAATTGGAAGATGACAATGAAATCAAGATTATGTACAGCAGAGGCTAAGGCTTAGAAAATATCCCAAATTATTTTATGTGCAGAGGCTACTAGAAAAAAAATACATACTTTATATGTTGCTAAAGCATGTTCTAATAGTGTTTCTAGAAGATTCCAGTCTATTCAGAATGATTATTTGCTTTACATATTAAAAATCAATTTTGGAAACTAGGAAACTCTTTGTATATGAATCAGTAATTTCTCATATTTTGAAACTATGTTTTCCAGAGTACTACTGATGTTTCTCAGTAACTGTTAAAAATGAGGAATGTTTTTATCTTAAGAGATTTAGAAAACAATATCTTTAAAAATATTCTAGTTAAAATGATAATACCAAACCAAAAAGATAACCTGTGCCAAAATTTATAGTTAATTGGTCTTGTTGGTAACTAAGATGGGACAAACGTATATGTATGCTTTGATGTCTTTCATGTCTGAAGTATAGGAGCTATACTCTCAACTGAACACAAAATACTTAAAGACCTCCTTCTAAA
>SJYQ01016928.1:20213-31669 GCA_006410935.1 Redunca redunca | reverse complement strand
CTTTTAATTTCATGGCTGCAGTCACCATCTGCAGGGATTTTGGAGCCCCCAAAAATTAAAGTCTGACACTGTTTCCACTGTTTCCCCATCTATTTCCCATGAAGTGATGGGACCAGATGCCATGATCTTCGTTTTCTGAATGTTGAGCTTTAAGCCAACTTTTTCGCTCTCCTCTTTCACTTTCATCAAGAGGCTTTTCAGCTCCTCTTCACTTTCTGCCATAAGGGTGGTGTCATCTGCATATCTGAGGTGATTGGTATTTCTCCCGGCAATCTTGATTCCAGCTTGTGCTTCTTCCAGCCCAGCGTTTCTCATGATGTACTCTGCATATAAGTTAAATAAGCAGGGTGACAATATACAGCCTTGACGCACTCCTTTTCCTATCTGGGACCAGCCTGAGGGGACAGGTTAAATCAGCAGCCAAGACCACATCCTTTCATTACTTTCTTTCTCTGCCCCACCTGTGTTCCTCAACACAACCCCACCCTTCCACCCGCGCTTTTCCTGAGAACATGCCTCTAATAAATCAAGTTTTCAAGAAGCCCCTCCCAGGCTCTGCTTCTAGGAAACCCAGCTGAGAACAGCAAGACAGCATTTTTATAGGCACAGTAATCCCGTGGGTTGCAGCATAATTATTACCATCCCGTTCTTAAGAGGAGAGAATGAATAGCGGAGAGGAAAATGAGATAAACATTCATAGTTTAAAAAGTGAATTAGGAGGGCTTCCCAGGTGGCACAGTGGTAAAGAATCCACCTGCCAATGTAGGAGATGCAAAAACGCGAGTTCAGTCCCTGGATTGGGAAGACTGCCCTGGAGAAGGAAATGGCAACCCATTCCATTATTCTTGCCTGGAAAATTGCATGGACAGAGCTTGCTGGGCTACAGTCCACAGGGTTGAAAAGAGTCTTGACTGAGCATAGCACTACACCAGTCATAAAATAAATGCTTAGACTTAAATATTGCAACTATAAAGGGAGATTAAAAAGTGAATTAGATTTGAGCCAGATGTCAATGTGGGTCTCTCAGGCAATAGCCAGCCAGCCACTTCATCATGGGTTTCTCAAGTCTCAAGCTTCTTGGGATCAAAGGTGATCTGAAAGCACATCTGGTACATGCATCTCTTGCTTGACTCCTCTCTACACACATGTACCCTCCAGACAAACATCCAGTTGTACTTGAATGCTCCTGATGATGGAGGCCTCACTCTCTTCAAAGAAGCATCTTCTGTTTTTAGAGGGCACAAGTGTTGATCCCCTTTCCTTCATTCAGCAAATACTCTTTAAGCACCTAGTGTGAGCCAGGCACTGCATGAAGAACCAAGGATGCGGGGACTGAGTGAAAGCCAGCTCACCTCCTGCCCTCATGGAGCTTATGAACTGGTGGGAGAGAAAACCAAGGAGAAACGACTGCAGAAAAAAAAGTCTAAAAGAGGCTGGAACAGAGGTGCAGGATGTGAGAAGGGTCTGGGGTGCCCTTGAGGGCTTCTGGTGGGGAAATCCAGATGTGTGTCAGGAGGACAGAGAACACTTCCCTGAAGGTGTGATGACCCAGCTTGTTATTGAGTCCAAGCTTGCTCTGCTCGCTGCATGACAGGCCAAATAATCCAAGAAGAAGTGTTGAGGCAAGGAATATGACTTTATTTGGAAAGCCAGTTGACCAAGAAGATGGAAGACTGATTTGTCAAAGTAACCATCTCATCTGGGTCTGGATTTCAGGTTCTTTTGTAGAGCCAGAGAGAGAAGTTTTTCATTACTTCTCTAAAGTCAAAAGGCAGAATAGAGAGGGAAACACAGTGAAGAAGTAAAGTAAAAAGAGTTTTTCATCTTGCAGAACATCTCTGGGAAGGGCCAGTCTTTGGAAAAGGGTATGTACATCTCTTCATTTTTTGTAGCCATTCACAGGTGAGCAAGGTCAGATTATCTCTCTATGAGCTGGACAAAGGCACTTTAACAGGCAGAGTGGTAGGGTGCTCTGAGTCAGCTATGTATGACTGTAATAACAAAGGCAACGAAAAGTGAATCAAGAAACAGTTCTAGCATGGAGTCAGAATTGACTTCTCTGCAACAAGCTGGCTTCTGAAGAATGAGTAGAAAGTAACAGAGGGAGGAGAGAAGGAAGAGTGTTAAAGAAGGAGGGAACAGCATAATCAAAGGCTGAGTTGACAAGAACAGCACACATGTGGCCTGAAAGGGAGCCAACGAAAAGGTCAGAAGATGGGGATGGGGTGTGGCCTCTAGAGCAAAGGAGGCCTAGTGGGGTTGGGCAGAGCCTTCCCTGGTGGTTCAGATGGTAAAGAGTCTGCTTGTAATGCAGGAGACATGGATTCAATCCCTAGGTCAGGAAGATCCCCTACAGAAGGAACTTCTACCCACTCCAGTATTCTTGCCTGGAGAATTCCATGGGCAGAGGAGCCTAAGAGGCTATATATAGTGCATGGGGTCACAAAGAGTCAGACATGACTAAGCAACTAACTTTCTTTCACTCCTCATTCATAGGGTTCTTCAGGCAAGAATACTGGAGCGGGTTGCCATTTCCTTCACCAGTGGACCACGTTTTGTCAGAACTCTTCACTATGCATCTTGGGTGGTCCTGCACAGCATGGCACATATCTTCATTGAGTTATACAAGCCCCTTTGCCAAGACAAGGCTGTGATTCATGAAGGGAATCCAAAGCAGAAGCTGCAATACTTTGGCTGTCTGATGCAAAGAGCTGGCTCATTGGAAAAGACCCTGATGATGGGAAAGATTGAAGGCAAAAGGAGAAGGAGGCGGTGGAGGATGAGATTGTTAGATAGTGTCACCGACTTGAAGAATATGGATTTAAGCAATCCCCAGGAGATAGTGGAGGACAGGGGAGCCTGGTGTACTGCGGCCCACGGGGTTGTCAACTACAAACTGGCACTTGTCAAGAGCATTTGCTGGTGACTGAACAACGACAAGGGTATTTGCCATCTGCCTGTTTCTGCGCTCCAAGGAAACTGGTGGAACAGGTCTTTAGAGAGTTAGATATTTTCAGGAACTGATTTCATGATCCCAATCCTTGCATTTCCTCATATCCAGAAAGTGAAAGTGAAGTCACTCAGTCGTCTCCGACTCTTTGTGACCCCACGGACTGTAGCCCACCAGGCTTCTCTGTCCATGGGATTCTCCAGGCAAGAACACTGGAGTGGGTTGCCATTTCCTTCTCCAGGGGATCTTCCCAACCCAGGGATCAAACCCGGGTCTCCTGCATTGCAGGCAGATGCTTTATCCTCTGAGCCACCAGGGAAGCCATATCCAGAAAAGCACTTGTCAACTACAAATTGGCACTTGCTGAGAGCTTGATGAAAGTGAAAGAGGAGAGTGAAAAAACTGGCTTAAAGCTGCAGAACATGAAGATCATGGCATCCAGTCCCATCACTCCATGGGAAATAGATGGGGAAACAATGGAAACAGTGTCAGACTTTATTTTTGGGGGCTCCAAAATCCCTGCAGATGGTGACTGCAGCCATGAAATTAAAAGACGCTTACTCCTTGGAAGAAAAGTTATGACCAACCTAGATAGCATATTCAAAAGCAGAGACATCACTTTGCTGACTAAGGTCCGTCTAGTCAAGGCTATGGTTTTTCCTGTGGTCATGTATGGATGTGAGAGTTGGACTGTGAAGAAGGCTGAGTGCCGAAGAATTGATGCTTTTGAACTGTGGTGTTGGAGAAGACTCTTGAGAGTCCCTTGGACTGCAAGAAGACCCAACCAGTCCATTCTGAAGGAGATCAGCCCTGGGATTCCTTTGGAAGGAATGATGCTAAAGCTGAAACTCCAGTACTTTGGCCACCTCATGCGAAGAGTTGACTCATTGGAAAAGACTCTGATGCTGGGAGGGATTGGGGGCCGGAGGAGAAGGGGACGACAGAGGATGAGATGGCTGGATGGCATCACTGACTCTATGGACGTGAGTCTGAGTGAACTCCGGGAGATGGTGATGGACAGGAAGGCCTGGCATGCTGCAATTCATGGGGTCTCAAAGAGTCAGACAACGACTGAGCAACTGAACTAAACTGAACTGAGAGCTTTGCCAACGACTGAACAACAAGGGCCTTTGCCATCTGCCTTTCGGAAGATTGAATCCCCTGCTGCTGTAGCTTTGACCTTCAACAGCCCCTGAGGGAGTGTACGAGATGCTCTGTGTTCCAGGGAATCTGGTGGGACAGGTCTTTAGATAGTTGGATTTTTTAGGAACAGATTTTATTATTTCAATCCTTAAATCTCCTCATATCTAAGGCACTAAATCCCTTCATGGTGATATCACATCTTCCTAACTAGCAGAAAACCTTTTGTAAAAGGAGTGCTTAATGGTATTGAACTGCCTCTTCACCAAAATCTTATATATTGATTTTCCCCCACTGCCTCTTTGGAGCAGTCTCTCAGAGCGATCTCCCAGGCTGCAGGTCTCATTTTGCCCCAATTAAAACTTAACTTGCATCTTTTTAGCCAACAGTGTCACAAAGAGTCGCACAAAACTTAGTGACTGAACAACAACTTCCCATTCAGATCATCAGTCGTCTCCTCCAGTTCTCTTGACAAAATGCCTCCTTTCCATCTGGTTGCGACATCCCTGCTCCCACTGGAATTCATCTGCAGGCTCCGACAAGCCCCCGGCAGGCTCTCCTCGACACCTGTATGTGACTCAGAACGCAGGCATTTCAGAATCGCAGAGACACACACAGGAATGGCTTTTGCCGCAAGTTGCATCAAAGACCAGGGTCTCTTCAACAGCCTGAAGGCGACCAGGGTGACACGGGAACCTTAAAACAGAAAAGCAAGTTTTCGGGAGTCAGAAGAACCCACCTGGGAAGTCTGGAGTTCTCCTCTTAACAGAGACACACCCAAGGCCTGGGTTTTAATTCACCCACCTTGTGGTCGACCCGGGCCTGAAGGTGGTGGGAGGAGGACACAGCTGTTGAGGCCGCAGGGGAAGGAGGCTCTTTGGAGGTGAAAGGAACCAGGAAACCGTCAGCTCCCCATCAGCCCCACCCGCTCTGCTTTCCCCCAGGCCCCACCTCCTGCCTTCTCACTCCCCTGGGGTAAAACACAGACTCCAGAGCCTCTGACTCCACCCCTGTCTGCTGCAGGGGCCCTGGAGTCTGCAGTACAACAAGGTGTGGAAGCAGGATCCTGGCCTCATTGGGACCTCCCTGGTGAGCCCAGTGGTTAAGAATCCACCTTGCACTGCAGGGGATGTGGGTTCAATCCTTGGTCTGGGAACAAATGTCCCACATGCCTCGGAGCAGCTAAGCCTGTGCACTGAAACGCAAGGGCCTGCATGCCATAACAAAGATCCTGTGTGCCACAGCTAAGACCCGATGCAGCCTAATTAATTAATTACTAAGAATAAGTGAAGTCCTTCAGTCGTGTCCGACTCTTTGTGACCCCATGGACTGTAGCTCACCAGGCTCCTCCATCCATGGGATTCTCCAGGCAAGAATACTGGAGTGGGTTGCCATTTCCTTCTCCAGGGAATCTTCCCAACCCAGGGATCAAACCCAGTCTCCTGCATTGCAGGCAGACGCTTTAACCTCTGAGCCACCAGGGAAGCCCAATTACTAAGAATAGAAAGCAGTAATACCAGCGCCTGAGGACATCCAGGTCGGAATCCCAGAAAACTGCGAGTGTGTTACATTATGTGGCAAAGGGAGTGGAGGCAGTGGGTGGAATTAAAGTTGCTAATCAGCTGATCTAAAAAATCACATGTAAAAATTCTAGATTATCTGGGTGAGTCCAAGACAAGAATATTTAAAAGTGGGAGATGGAGGCAGAAGAGGTCTAGGAATGAAGGAGAGGTTGGGGTGATGCGATGCAAGGATTCAAACCCTCATCTCTGCTCTGAGGGTAGAAGAAGCCATAAGTCGAGGGATGCTGACAGCCTCTGGAGCTGGAAATTCAAGGAGACAGATTGTCCCCGAGAGCTTCAGGAAAGCCGTACAGCCTTGCCGATGCCATGAACTTAATCCAGTGAGACCCGTGTCAGACTGCGGACATCAGAACCATAGGATAATAGATGTGTCTGTGTTTGAAGTCACTATGTGTTTGGTGGTTGTAACAAACAAGCTTCCAGGGGTTTCCCTGGAGGTCCAGCCGTTAACCTTCCAATTACAGGGAGTGTGGGTACAATTCCTGGTCAGGGAGCTAAGACCCCACATGCCTTGTGGCCAAAAAACCAAAACATAAAACAGGAGCAAATTTGTAACAAATTCAATAAAGAGTTTTGTTGGGAAAGAAGCTACAAAGAGCTTCTGAGATTTACCTAGTAGACTAACATCTCATTATTCTGATACAAGTTTATTCTGACTAGTGGATGATTCAAAGTAACTGCTAGTTCCCTCAAGTGCCTCATAATTCTTTAAGAAAAATAGCTAAACCTTAAAAAAAAAAATTCAATTGAGTTTAGAAAATGATCCATATCAAAAAAAATCTCAAAAAAAAGAAAAAAGAAATGAACCCAAGAGGGTCCCAGTAAGCTTGTGCAGTGTCCAGCCCAGCTAAGCAATGGCAATCTGTGTCTCCAGCCCAGGCTTGGGCAGGACTGGGGAAAGAGGCCTCTGGTTTTGAACAGACACTGCTCCAGGGTCCCTGAATGGACATATATCTGTCCCAGGATTACTTGCATCCTATAAGGGCCATGTCCCCACCGGTTCAGTTCAGTCGCTCAGTCCTGTCCGACTCTTTGTGACCCCATGAACTTGGAGCACACCAGGCTTCCCTGTCCATCACCAACTCCGGGAGCTTACACAAACTCATGGCCATTGAGTTGGTGATGCCATCCAACCATCTCATCCTCTGTCGTCCCCTTCTCCTCCTGCCTTCCATCTTTCCCAGCATCAGGGTCTTTTCCAATGAGTCTCAGTTCTATGCATCAGGTGGCCAAAGTATTGAAGCTTCAGCTTCAGCATCAGTCCTTCCAATGAATATTTAGGACTGATTTCCTTTAGGATGGACTGGTTGGATCTCCTTGCAGTCCAAGTGACTCTCAAGAGTCTTCTCCAACACCACAGTTCAAAAGCATCAATTCTTCGGCCCTCAGCTTCCATTATAGTCCAACTCTCACATCCATACATGACTACTGGAAAAGCCATAGCTTTGACTAGATGAACCTTTGTTGGCAAAGTAATGCCTCTGCTTTTTAATATGCTGTCTAGGTTGGTCATAGCTTTTTTTCCAGGAGCAAGCATCTTTTAATTTCATGGCTGCAGTCATCATTTACAGTGATTTTGGAGCCTCAAAACATAAAGTCTGTCACTATTTCCATTGTTTCCCCATTTATTTGCCATGCAATGATGGGAGCAGATGCCATGATCTTAGTTTTCTGAATGCTGAGTTTTAAGACAACTTTATCACTCTTCTCTTTCACCTTCATCAAGAGGCTCTTTACCTCCTCTTCACTTTCTGACATAAGGATGGTGTCATCTGCCTGTCATATCCTGGCAATCTTGATTCCAGCTTGTGCTTCGTCCAGCCTGGCATTTCACAAGATGTACCCTGAATATAAGTTAAACAGCAGGGTGACAATATGTAGCCTAGATGTACTCCTTTGCCAGTTTGGAACCAGTCTGCTGTTCCATGTTCAGTTCTAATTGTTGCTTCTTGACCTGCATGCAGATTTCTCAGGAGGCAGGTCAAGTGGTCCGGTATTCCCATCTCTTAAAGAATTTTCCACAGTTTGTTGTGATCCACACAGTCAAAGGCTTTGGCATAGTCAATAAAGCAGAAATAAATGTTTTTCTGGAACTCTCTTGTTTTTTTGATGATCCAGTGGATGTTGGCAATATGATCTCTGGTTCCTCTGCCTTTTCTAAACACAGCTTGAACATCTGGAAGTTCACATTTCACATACTGTTGAAGCCTGGCTTGGAGAATTTTGAGCATTACTTTGCTAGCATGTGAAAGGAGTGCAATTGTGTGATAGTTTAAGCATTCTTTGGCATTGCCTTTCTTTGGGATTGAAATAAAAACTGACCTTTTCCAGTCCTGTGGCCACTGCTGAGTTTTCCAAATTTGCTGGCGTATTGAATGCAGCACTTAAACAGCATCATCTTTTAGGATTTGAAAGAGCTCAACCAGAATTCTATCTCCTCCTCTAGCTTTGTTCGTAGTGATGCTTCCTAAGGCCCACTTGACTTTGCATTCCAGGATGTCTGGCTCTAGGTGAGTGATCACACCATCGTGGTTATTTGGGTCATGAACATCTTTTTTGTATAGTTCTTCTGTGTATTCTTGCCAATTCTTCTTAATATCTTCTGCTTCTGTTAAGTCCACACCATTTCTGTCCTTTATTGTGCCCATCTTTACATGAAATGTTCCCTTGGTATCTCTAATTTTCTTGAAGAGATCTCTAGTCTTTCCCATTCTGTTGTTTCCCTCTATTTCTTTGCATTAATAGCTGAGGAATGCTTTCTTATCTCTCCTTGCTATTCTTTGGGACTCTGCATTCAAATGGGTGTATCTTTCCTTTTCTCCTTTGCCTTTCACTTCTCTTTTCTCAGCTATTTTTGTAAGGCCTACTCAGACAACCATTTTGCCCTTTTGCATTTCTTCTTCTTGGGGATGGTCTTGATCACCACCTCCTGTACAATGTTACAAACCTCCATCCATAGTTCTTCAGGCACTCTGTCTATCAGATCTAATCCCTTGAATTTATTTCTCACTTCCATTATATAATTGTAAGGGATTTGATTTAGGTCATACCTGAATGGTATGGTGGTTTTCCCTACTTTCTTCAATTTAAGTCTGAAATTAACAATAAGGTGTTCATCATCTGAGCCACAATCAGCTCCGAGTCTTGTTTTTGCTGACTCTGGAGCTTCTGTATCTTTGGCTGCAAAGAATATAATCAATCTGATTTCAGTATTGACCATCTGGTGATGTCCATGTGTAGAGTCTTCTGTTGTGTTGTTGGAAGAGGGTGTTTGCTATGACCAGTGTGTTCTCTCGGCAAAACTCTGTTAGCCTTTGCCCTACTTTGTTTTGTACTCCAGGGCCAAATTTGCCTGTTACTCCAGGTATCTCTTGACTTACTTTTGTATTCCATTCCCTTATAATGAAAAGGACATCTCTTTTGGGTGTTAGTTCTAGAAGGTCTTATAGGTGTTCATAGAACCGTTCAGCTTCAGCTTCTTTAGCATTACTTGGTTGTTAATGCTGGTAGACACTGATCATGGTATTGCCCTGAATTTTCAGAGATGCATTGGTGAAGCAACAGCCGCATTTTTGCAGAGATTCTAAGCAGGAGAAACAGACCCCTGGTCAGGGAAGTAAGATCCCATGTGCCACAGGGCAACTAGGCCCTCTCACTGCAACTTCTGAGCCTGTGTTCTCTGGAGCCCGTGTGCCACAACCAGAGAGAAGCTCACAAGGCAAGGAAAGATCCCTCAGGACACAGTGAATATCCCATGCACTGCAACTAAGACTGGATGTAGCCAAAAACAAAGGCACGTAGAAGTCCAGAGACCATCAGGTTTGGGAAGGGAAGGATGGGTTATCTGTTGTTGCTTTAAAAGCATCCCAGGATTTAGTGGCTTAAAAGCACAAGCATTCATTGTCTCACAATTTCTAGGGTGAGAAAGCTAGGAGCAGCTTAACTGGCTGCCTCTGGCCCAGATCTCTCTGAAGGCTGGACTTGCAATGTCATCTGGGGCTGCCATCTCTACTGGGGGATGGCCTGTTAGATCAATTTCTAAGCTCCCCCAAGGGTTTGCTGGCAGGATTCGATTGCTCATGGGCCATGGGACTGAGGGTCTTCCTGTTGACTGGACACCTCCCCCACCTCCTTGTCTTGTGGGCCTCTCCACAGAGCAGCTCACAACACGGCAGCCAGTTTCCCTCTGAGACCAAGGGAATGATAGCAGCACAGGGTTTTTGTACTCTAATCTTGGACAGGACATCCATCACTTTTTACTTTTCCTATATTCTGCTCATTAGAATCAAGCTCCCAGTTTCAGCTCACACTCAGAGGGAGGACTCTGTGAGGAAATGGATATTAGAGGTGGGAATTCTTGGGGGGTTCATCTTAGAGGTTGCCTGCCACAGCCATCATATCGCTGCTGCTGGGATATTTCTTTAGGATGGAGCTGAGATGGGGTATGAAGAGGGCAATGGGCTCAGCTTGCTGGGGGCCGTCATCTTGGTAAGAGACAGGGCAGACTGGAGTCACAGAGAGGTGACTCCAGGGGGCTGAACACTTGGGTGGACGGTGGTTCCTCTGCTGAGACACTCCTTGCCGTGATAACCACCAAGACTCCTGGTATCTTCCACCTTCAATGTATAGAGAAGGGAGCGGATTTGTCCAAGCTGGTTGGTGGCAGAGCCAGGGAGAGCCTAGAGCTTAGGACCCTTGAGCCATGTTCAGCCGGGACCTGCAGAGCAGTTCATGCCTAAGTGTCCTATGTTGTGGTCAGGAGATAACACAGGCACATGGAGTATCCCTGCCCCTGTCCCCTGAAACCTCTGACATGAGCACATTGGCCAGAGCGGTCTCTCAATCCCACATCCTGTCTTCACGTTATTGGGACTGGCTCACAGACATGGGGACAATCTTAGACATGAAGGTAGCCTTGGACAGTTCCCCACTCCCTAAAATTGTGCAGCTGCACGAGAATACCAGTGAAGGTTCCCGGCCCTTTCCTCTCCTCCTGTCCCCACCCGCAGCTCCATATCAACCACCACAGGGGCCTCGCCTACCTGCACAAGCAACCTCAGTTGCTCTAAACCGTGTCCACAGATGCTCGCTGCACAGCCATCATGGTCCCAGGCCTGTGCACACTGGCTAGTGTGGGCTAGTGTGGTCTGCCCTCAGGAGGCAGGCACCCCCCAGGACCTCTGGGTAGAGAATGCCAGGTACCAGGGATGTAGTTCCAAGAAGGGGACGATGGAAGCTCTGAGAAAGCATGTCCCCTTGGCCCTGGAGACTCCTCACCCCACAAAGAGGGTACAGTCAGAGGGGAACCAGAGCACAGGGGGGACTCTACCTCCATCCTAAGAGCAGGAAAGATATACAGTCTCACCTTCCTGAAGTTCATTTATAGCAATCCTTCCCCTCACCCCTTTCCTCACCACTCTCTGCCTTTCTTTCCACCACCACAATTTCCAAACTCCAAATTACATCCCCATTTTCCCCTTGCACAGCATCCCCAGCCACCCCTGCAGCCTGCCTGCTGCAAGCTTCCAGCCAGAGGTACGATTCCTGAATTTGTGAGCAAAAGGGCTTCCACATACTCAGGTGACACTGGATGGTTGAAAAAGACTGACTGAAGCGCAAGTTCTAGAACAAGTCCGACATTCAAATTTGTTTCTGTGTCACTGTCATCGTCGATGCCCAGTTGGAAAGAATTCTGTCTAAAACATTTTTTTTCAATCACTGCTACAAAAAAACTGCCAAATTTGAAAGGACTAAAAAAAAAAAAAAAAAAAAAAAAAAAAAAA
>SJYQ01016928.1:0-14476 GCA_006410935.1 Redunca redunca | reverse complement strand
CTGCCTGCAAATGCAGGGGACATGGGTTCGATTCCTGGTCTGGGAAGAAACACCCTGCCAAGGAGTTACTAAGCCCGTATGCCACACTACGGAGCCCATGAGCCTAGAGTCTGTGCTCCACAACAAGAGAAGCCACCACAATGAGAAGCCCAGGCACCACAATGAAGGGCGGCCCCCGCTTGCGGCTAGAGAAAGCCCACACAAAGACAGAGACCCAGCGTGGCCATAAAGCAAAAAGAATGAGAGTAGAGAGCATTGGACTGATTTTAGCAGATCTCCAGCATGGGCAGTGCCATCTGAGACATGCGTCCCACATGTGAGCTGTTTCATAGGCACTTGGCGAATGACAGCCTTTCTGATTACGATGAAGTCCATTACGGAAGGGCTGGCCTATTCCTAAAGTGGATTCATGAACCCCACCTCTCAGGGGGGTTGTGGGGGCTGGCCACTGGCTGTGGATGCTGTCATGAGCATGAAGAGCTGGTCCATAGGGAGAGCTTAATTTGAGCTTTGTTTTCTCCAGGCGGGGGAGAGAGGCCTCCTTCGCCAATCTGATACGAGTGGCTGTGAGTGCTGGGAAGAGAGGTTATTTGGCTCAGGAAGGAATGAGGGGAGGCCCCACCCTCAGCCAGGCCTGAGCACCCTCCCATCCAGGGAGAGTTTGAAAGTTGAGCACATTTCCAAGTCTCTGGTCCACGTGATAAGTCTCCTGAAAAGAAATAGGACAGAACACGCCCTTAATCTTTGTAGAGGGAGAAAAGGAAGGTGCCAACCCTCTGGGTGGGTTCCTGGGACTGGGGAGAAGGCTGGGGGACGGGGTGCCAAGAAGTGCAGAAGTCTGGGTCCCCCTCTGCCTGCCCCAGAGGGCTTTGGGGTGTGGGCACCGACGGTTGGGGCCTCATGCACTGGTGGGTGAGCTCACCACACTAGAGGTGAAGTTGCCAGTGGAGCGCCTCACCTTGGGTGGGTCATGGTGGCCTGAACAAGAACCCCGGCCACATGGGGCAGCCCAAGCAGACAGACTGAGGTCTGTGGCCAAGCAGCACCATGAGGCCATCTGTTGGCTGCAGCAACAAGACACCCACAGCATCCTCAGAGTTGCCCAGAAACCCAAAAATGTGATTAAGGACTTCCTGTCAGTGAGGGCTGAGAAGGGATGTGGCTGCTGTGAACTGAACTGGCAGAGGGGAGATGGGATAGGGTTTTCTGCCAGAGAGAGATGAGAGTCCATATTTGTCAGCAGAACTGAGAAGGAGAGAGGCCATCGGTCCCTGGGGACGCCTTGAGGGGATCAGGGGCAGGCTCTATCCACCAGCCCAAGTCAAGCGCTCTCCTCTGCCCGCTGCTGCTCCAAGCATGCTCTCAGTTCCCTTTGGCATCAGGACACTCAGAGTCCTGACTCTTCAGTGAACAGACCAGTCCCACGCAAGCAGGAGGCCTTGGAGCAGGGCTCAGCTCCAACACTCCTCCGGGGGCCCCAGAGCAAGGACACAGGAGCGGGCGGGATGGGGAGGCGGAGCCAGAGTGGAAGGAAGTCAGCTGCCTGTGTTCTGTGAAGGCTCAGAATGACTTATTATGGGAAAATCTTGGCAAGGGTGGAATGGGAGGTCGGGAACAGCATTGCCAAGACAACCAGAGGTTCCACTGTCCACGGAGTCTACTCATCTTGCAGATGGCCCATTTCTTTCATGTTGGACCTGCAGAACGGCAAGAAAAGATGTTAGACAGAGCCAACCAGAGTTCCATATGGAGACCCTTAGGATGGAAAATCGTCACCTTTTGGGCTCATGGGTCCTCGCCTCCCAGAAGCCATAACCAGTGTCCTCAGCTACCTTGGCCCCCAGGCCCCATAGGTTTTTTTGTTTCTGGAAGAACATGAACTCTGGAGTCAGGCCAGCTAGGGTTTGAGATCCAGCTCTGGCACTCCCTAGCACGTGCAGCTTGGGCAAATCACTTCAGGTCTCTGAGCCTCAGTTTCCCCATTTGTAGAGTGGGAGTTATAATATTTGCCAGCTAGGGCTGTTGTGAGGCATCAACAGAAATTGAAAGTAAAGCAGTTTGTCATAATTATCTTCTCTGTGACATTTTAAAAAAATAATACAATTTTTTGAATTGATTTTTTAATTGGAGGAAAATTGCTTTACAAGGTTGTGCTGGTTTCTGACATACCACAAGGTGAATCAGCCATAATTATATGTATATCCCCTTGGTCTTGAGCCTCCCTCCCCTCCCCCAACCCCACCCCTCTAGGTCACCACGGAGTGCCAGGCTGAACTCCCTGTGTTATAGAGCAACTTCTCACCAGCGTTCAGTTTCACACTTGATGACCAAGCATCTGCCCTGTGCTGGGTCTTTGTCCTGAGTTTCCTCATTCAATCCTCACTGAGACCCCTCTCGGCAGATGAGAGCAGCAGAGATAAAGAGCCAGGGTGATTTTCACAGGGTGGCTCAGCTTTAAGGCGGCCAAGCCTGTCCTGGAACCCAGGAGGTCTGACCTCAGAGTGCAGGCTCAGGGCCCCTCCCTGTATTTCTGAGTCAGAGCAGGTTATGTATCCACAGTGCTCAAAAGGAGGCTGAAACCCAGGTGGGAGCGTGAAGCAAGGGAGCATCATTCTGACTCAGTTCTAAAGAGGTAGATGCACCCTGAGCCTATTATACAGAGTGATGTAAGTCAGAAAGAGAAAAAGAGAGATTGCATATTAACCCACATAAATATAGCATCTAGAAAGATGGTATTGATGAACCTATCTGCAGGGCAGCCATGGAGACGCAGACATAGAGAAAAGACTTATGCACACAGTGGGGGAGAGAGTCAGATAAATTAAGAGAGTAGCATTGAAACTCACTTTCACTTTTCACTTTCCTGCACTGGAGAAGGAAATGGCAACCGACTCCTGTATGCTTGCCTGGAGAATCCCAGGGACTGGAACCTGGTGGGCCACCATTTATGGGGTCACACAGAGCTGGACACGACTGACGTGACTTAGCAGCAGCAGCAGCATTGAAACATATATATTACGCTAAAGCCTTTGACTGTGTGGATCACAGCAAACTGTGGAAGATTCTTAAAGAGATGTGAATAGCAGACCACTTTACCTGCCTCCTGCGAAACATGTATGCAGGTCAAGAAGCAACAGTTAGAACCGGACATGGAACAACGGGCTGATTCCAAATTGGGAAAGGAGTATATCAAGGCTGTATATTGTCACCCTGCTTATTTAACTTAAATGCAGAGTACATCATGTGAAATGCCAGGTTGGATGAATATAAGCTGAAATCAAGAATGCCAGGAGAAATATCAATAACTTCACATATGCAGATGATACCACTCATGGCAGGAAAAAAAGGAGGAACTAAAGAGTCTTTTGATTAAAGTGAGGGAAGTGAAAAAGCTGACTTAAAACTCAACATTCGAAAAATGAAGATCATACCATCTGGTCCCATCACTTCATGGCAAATAGATGGGGACACAATGGAAACAGTGACAGAGTTTATTTTCTTGGGCTCCAAAATCACTGCAGATGGTGATGCAGCCATGAAATTAAAAGACACTTGTTCCTTGAAAAAAAAAGCTATGACAAACCTAGATAGCACATTAAAAAGCAGAGACAGTACTTTACCAACAAAGGTCTGTATAGTCAAAGTTATGGTTTTTCCAGTAGTCATGTATGGCTGTGAGAATTGTACCATAAAGAAGGCTGAGTGCCAAAGAATTGATGCTTTTGAACTGTGGTGTTGGAGAGGACTCTTGAGAGTCCCTTGGACTGCAAGGAAATCCAACCAGTCTATCCTAAAGGTAATCAGTCCTGAATATTCATTGGAAGGACTGGTGCTGAAGCTGAAGCTCCAATCCTTTGGCCACCTGATGTGAAGAACTGACTCATTGGAAAAGGCCCTGATGCTAGGAAAGATTGAAGGCAGGAGGAGAAGGGGATGACAGAGGATGAGATGGTTGGATGGCATCACTGACTCGATGGATGTGAGTTTGAGTAAGCTCCAGGAGATGGAGAGAGACAGGGAAGCTTGGTGTGCTGCAGTCCATGGGGATGAAAATAGACATGACTGCGTGACTGAACAGGAACAACAATTAGACCGCCAGTGGAAATTCACTGCATGAAGCAGGGAGCTCGAATCTGGTGCTCCGTGACAGCCTAGAGGGGTGGGATGGGGTGGGAGGTGGGAGGGAGGTTCAAGTAGGAGTGGACATATGTATACTTATGGCTGACTCATGTGATGTATGGCAGAAACCAACAATATGGTAATTCAGTTCAGTTTAGTCCCTCGGTCATGTCCAACTCTTTGAGACCCCATGAACCGCAGCATGCCAGGCCTCCCTGTCCATCACCAACTTCCAGAGTCCACCCAAACCCATGCCCATTGAGTCAGTGATACCATCCAACCATCTCATCCTCTTTTGTCCCCTTTTCCACCTGCCCTCAATCTTTCCCAGCATCAGGGTCTTTTCAGATGAGTTAGCTCTTCGCATCAGGTGGCCGAAGTATTGGAGTTTGAGCTTCAACATCAGTCCTTCCAGTGAACACCCAGAACTGATCTCCTTTAGGATGGACTGGTGGGATCTCCTTGCAGTCCAAGGAACTCTCAAGAGTCTTCTCCAACACCACAGTTCAAAAGCATCAATTCTTGAGTGCTCAGCTTGCTTTATAGTCCAACTCTCTCATCCATACATGACTACTGGAAAAGCCATAGCCTTGACTAGACAGAACTTTGTTGGCAAAGAAATGTCTCTGCTTTTTAATATGCTGTCTAAGTTGGTCATAACTTTCCTTCCAAGGAGTAAGCGTCTTTTCATTATCCTTCAATTAAAAATAAATATCATATGGAAACACAAAAGACCCTGAGAAACCAAAGTCGTCTTGAGAAAGAACAGAGCTGGAGGAATCAATCTTCCTGACTTCAGATTATACCACAAAGCTACAGTCATCAAGACAGTTTGGTACTGGCACCAAAACAGAAATATAGACCAATGGAACAAGATAGAAAGCCCAGAAATAAACCTATGCACCTATGCATATCTTATTTTTGACAAAGGAGGTAAGAATATACAATGAGGCAAAGACAACCACTTAAATAAATGGTGCTGGGAAAACTGGACAGCTACATGTAAAAGAATGAAATTAGAATACTTCCTATACCATACACAAAGGTAAACTCAAAATGGACTAAAGACCTAAATATAAGACCAGAAGTTATATAACTTTTAGAGGAAAAAGGCAGAACACTGGAAGACAAACATCAAAGCAAGATTCTCTATGACCCACCTCCTAGAGTAATGGAAATAAAAACAAAAGTAAACAAATGGGACCTGATTAAACCTAAAAGCTTTTGCACATCAAAGGAAATTCTAAGCAAGGTGAAAAGACAAGCCTCAGAATGTGAGAAAATAATAGCAAATGAAACAACTGAAAAAGGATTAATTTCCAAAATATACAAGCAGCTCATACAACTCAGAAAAACACATAACCCAGTCAAAAAGGAGGGAAAAGACCTAATCAGACGTTTCTCCAAAGAAGACATACAGATATCTAACAAACACATGAAAAGATGCTCAACATCACTCTATTAGAGAAATGCAAACCAGAATGAGACATCGCCTCACACCTGTCAGAATGGCCCTTATCAAAAAGTCTACAAACAGTGTTGGGGAGGATGTAGAGAAAAGGGAATGTTCTTGCACTGTTGGTGGGAATGTGAATTTATACAGCCACTATGGAAGATGGTATGGAGATTAAAAAAAACTAGGAATAAAACCACCATATGACCCAGCAATCCCACTCTTAGGCATATACCCTGAAGAAACCAAAACTGAATAAGACACAGATATCCCATTGTTCATGGTAGCACTATTTGCAGTAGCTAGAACATGGAAGCAACCTGGATGTCCATCAACAGATGAATGGATAAAGAAGTTGTGGTCCATATACACAATAGAATATTACTCAGCCATAAAAAGGAATGCATTTGAGTCAGTTCTAATGAGGTGGATGAACCTAGAACCTATTATAGTGAAGTGAGTCAAAAAGATAAAGATAAATATTGTATTCTAACTCATATATAGAGAATCTTAAAAGATAGTACTGAAGAATTTACAGGGCAGCAATGAAGAAACAGATATAGAGAATAGATTTATGGACATGGGGAGAGGGGAGGAGAGGGTGAGATGTTTGGAAAGAGTAACATGGAAACTTACATTACCATATGTAAAATAGATAGCCAACACGAATTTACTATATGGCTCAGGAAACTCAAACAAGGGCTCTGTATCAACCTAGAATGAGGGAGATGGGAAGGAGTTTCAAAAGGGAGGGGATATATGTACACCTATGGCTGATTCATGCTGAGGTTTGACAGAAAACAAAAAAATCCTGTAAAACAATTATCCTTCAATCAACAAACAAACAAAAAGATTAATGGAATGAACAAATCAACAAGTCTTGAGTTGTATATATCACAGGCTGTATATATCATTATTTCCAGATGGCTATGTAAATCTCTCCAGTTTTTAGGACAGCCATTGGCAAATTATGGCCTGCCCCCCAAGTTCAGCTCACCCTCGGGCTTTTGTAAATAAAGTTTTATTGGAACACACACACACAAATAAATAAATTTAAATTTATAATAAAAAAAAAAAGAGGAGCATCATTCCGAGGAAGGTTCATGGAGGTGGCAGAATTTGAGCTGAAATTTTCCAAACAGAAACAGGATATTAGCAGGAGGCAAGGGGTGGAGGGGAAGCATTGCCAGGCAGCAGCTGCAGTGGAAGCAAAGTCGAGGAAGTAGAGACACACGAGGTGGTGGGCAGCAAAGAGTAGCCCACGTGGCCACGGTGAGGCCTCCAGGCAGAGAACTGAGCAGGGTCTTTGCCACTGAAGCTGTTTCTTTACAGAAAGGAGAGGTCATTTTTCCTCTTGCTCCCCTTTACAAATGCATCGGACTGTGAGCTCCCTGTGGGCAGGGATCCGGTCAGTCTCCTGCCCTACTGCAGCTCCAGTGTCCACCCTCACGCTTGGACCATGCATGGTAGGCACTGGCAAACATTTGCTGGATGAACTGAAAGGGGGAAAAGATGTACTCTCATGGGCTTCCCAGGTGGCACTAGCGGTAAAGAACCCAACTGCCAATATATAAGAGATAAGTCACATAGAGATGTGACTTCAGTCCTGGGTTGGGAATATCCACTGGAGGAGAGCATGGCAACCCACTCCAGAATTCTTGATGGAGAATCCCATGGACAGAGGAGCCTGGAGGGCTACAGTCCATGGGGGCAAAAGAGTCGGACACGACTAAAGTGACTTAGCATACATGCGTGTACTCTCATCCATCTTTCACTCTCTCTCTTTTTTTTTTTTTTGGCAGTTCTGTGTGACTTGCAGGGATCTTAGTTCCCCAAACCCTGGCCCTGGCAGTGAAAGTGCTGAGTTCTTACCACTGGACCACCAGGGAGCTCCTGCAGCCATCTGTTATTTCATTAGAACTGAACTTGAATTATCATATAACCCCATTTCCTCCTGCAAAGGAGACAGACTGTAACTAGAGGAGGGAGTGGGAGGTTAGCAAGAGAAATGGGTAGAATGCAGCCCCAGTGACGAGCACTTATACTGACTCCAGAAGAGAGAGACCTCAGCCATCCCCTTTTCCCCATACCCGGGATATTTTGGGAGTCAGATCTCCATGGGTGTCTCAGATCTTGTAAGTGAAGACACTGACAGCTGTTTGTTGCAGACCATCTTTTCAAGAACGTTTGCACGGTGAACAGCCTCGGATGATGGAGAGTCTTTCTCTCTGAATCGAAAGGCAGGCATGCTTCCTGCCCACTGTTAAAGTTTGGGGTTCTCTGGGACTTCCCTGGGGGTCCAGTGTTTGAGAATTTGCCTTCCAATGCAGGGAACAGGGCCCTGGTCAGGAACTAAGATCCCGGGTGCCTCGCGGGTAAGTAAGCCCGAGAACTCCAATGAGCCACAACTAAGACCCAACACAGACAAAAATAATGTAATAAATATTTTGAAAAAGAAAAGGGTTGGGGTTCTCAATGTTCAAGGCTCATCTCTTGTATTGCAACCCACCGCATGTGAGGTATCCAACTGGATGTGTGGATGTCCACCCTGTGCAGACTTGCCTATTGAACTATAGGATGCCCGTGTAAGGCTGAGTTTCAAATAAGCAATGACTGCTTATTTATTTATCTGCTACACGGGAAGGCATGCAGGATCTCAGTTCCTTGGTCAGGGAAGGAGCCCAGCAGTGGAAGCACAGAGTCTTAACCACTGGACTTCCAGGGAAGTTCCAGTCACTACTTTTTAGTATAGATATGTCTTACACAATATTTGAGACATACTAAAGAAAGGCATTTATCATTTATCTAAAATCCAAATTTAACCAGGTGCCCTCTGTATTTATTTTCTAAACCAAGCATCCTACCCCCATTTGGACTCACTGGGACAAATATACTGATGTTTGTGTATATAAACATACAAATGTATGTTTGTACACAAACATACATTTGATCAGTATACAAATACACTGATATACTCACTTCCCATGCCATGAGTAATAAAGTCCTTTGTCTCTGACCCAGGACTCTTGCGTTTCCTGCAGGTACCCACAGTAGCTCACAAGCAGGACACAGTCTCATACTTTTCCTAGTTCTTGATAGATATCCCCAGCCTAAGCTTGCAATGTAGCCTAGAGTTTGCTGCTCAACATGTCTGTGGGATGCATGGCTGTCAGCCATAAAAATTGCTGCTACATACAGAGTTCCTCAGGGATTAGAATGGGTTCCTGGTGCTGTAGCAACTTTACATTTCACTAATGCATTGTTCTTGAGGAAAGCAGACTTAGGGGGATAACATATTCTTGCACGGAAGTTTCCCTTTCCTGAAATGTTAGTTTCCAAAAAAAGGCGGGGAAGTGAAATAAATTTAAGAAATGCCACAGTCCACCTCTTCCTCTTCGGTTTACAGAGTCTTCAGTATATGAAAGGCTCTAACAAGTCCTGTAACAAAGGACTCTGTTCCATTTTACTAAACCTGGGATTTTTCTGAAAAGACCTGATCGGGACATTTCTCTCTCTCTCTTTTTTCAAATATTTTTGGTACTAACTTTCATGCAAGGAGATGAAACCTGTCAATCCTAAAGGAAATCAACCCTGAATGTTCATTGGAAGGACTAATGCTAAAGTTGAAGCTCCGCTACTTTGGCCACCTGGTGCAAAGAACTGATTCATTGGAAAAGACTCTGATACTGGAAAAGACTGAAGGCAGGAGGAGAAGGGGACAATGGAGGATGAGATGGTTGGATGGCATCACCAACTCAATGGACATAAGTTTGAGCAAACTGCAGGAGATGGTGAAGGTCAGGGAAGCCTGGTGTGCTGCACTTCGTGGGGTCACAAAGAGCGGGACATGGCTTAGCAACTGAACAACAACAGCAAACTTTCCTGCCAACCTTTTAAAAAGTGCTGGAACTGCCTGAATTTGGAAGCACAGGATTTCTTAAAGTTCTCCCTTTCCCTCATTTTCAGTGGAACTAAGCCTTGGGTTTTGGCTCAGGAAATGGATGGAGGCAGCCCCAGGGCCCCTGCACTGCGGGATTTTAGGGAACTCTGCCAGCACGGAGACCAGCAGACCAGCATCCTTAGTGCTTTGTGTTCTTTCTATATGAAGAGAGGGTCAGGAGTCATTTAAGGTAGCAGCCTCGGGAGCACATCATCAAAAAGAATGTGTCCTGAGAGAGCCTCCTTAGTGCTGCGGCCTTTGTATATTTCCTGTACCAAAGCCAGGGGACATTTGCTGATAGTAGGCACAAGTGAAACCATTTTTAGCCCTGGCCTCTTGAACCAAACGAAAGGCAGTGAAGACCAATTCCCTCAGCCCACGTGAAAAGGGGAAGGAGACGGTCTTAGCTCTCGAACCAGCCACAGGAAGCAACGCTGACCAAGTGTGACACACAGCGGGCCAGGCAGGTCCTGCCGCCCCAGCCCGCAATTCTGACAGCAATTTCAGGGTCGGAAGTCCTCGCTGTCAGAGTCACCCTTTTGGTCAGTGGGTGGTTTCCAGGCTGCAAGCCTCTTTGCCCCCAGGAAGAAAGATCCTCTTGGGTCACACTGCCTCTGAAAACCCAAGAGTGACACAAGTTAAGGAGTAGTCCAAAGAATTAACACATAGGATGTCAGTGAATGTTGTAAGAAAAAAAAAACAGTCGCATGCTGACAAAAGCTCAGGCAATTCGGCGGCCTCTGTGGAAAGTCACAGAGCCCAGTTCAGAGCTGAGAAGCCATGATGGAGAAAGTCTCTGACTTATCTGTGTGTTGAGTAGCCGTGTAGGGCCTTTCCAGGTGGCTCAGTGGGAAAGAATCCCCTGCCAGTGCAGAAGACAGGATTGGATCCCTGGGAACATCCCATGGGCTACAGAGCAACAAAGCCCCTACTACGCCACAACCTCAACTGAACCCGAGCTCTAGAGCCAGCAAGCCACGACTAACAAGCCCCTGGGCTGCAACTAGTGAAGCCCAGGGGTTCTAGAGCTGGTGCTCTGCACGAGAGAAGCCACTGCAACAAGAAGCCCACACACCGCAACTTAGGCAGTAATCCCTGCTTGCTGCAACTAGAGGAAATCCCACACAGCAGTGAAGACCCAGCACAGCCAGAAGTAAATGAACAAATAAAAAGATCACTGATCATAGGTTACCCTGACAAATATAAACATCACGAAAATATTTGAAATGTTGAGAGAATCACCAAAATGTGGCACAAAGACACAAAACAAGCAAATGCTGTTAGAAAAAATGGCACTGATAGATTGGTGGATGTGGGGTTGCAACACACTTTCAATGTACCGAAAAAAAAAAAAACAGTTACTTGTGAAGTGCAATAGAACAAGGTGGATCTGTACGTTTTGCTGCATTCATCATAGTGTGCTATTGCATCAGAGCTGGAAGAGCATTCCCCTGCCTACAAAGTTGGAATAACTGAAGTCCAGAAACACGATGAGACTTTCCCTAAGTCACCCAGTGCATTAGTCTACAGTCAAGAATTCATTCATTCTTCATCATTTCACTGAGCACCTGCTCTGCTCTGCAGACACACACAGTACACACCAGGCTTGGAATCTACATTTTAGAAATGTTTACCAAGTGTTTTCAAGATAAATATATATTTTAAAGGGACATAAGAAAATATACATGTCTACGGCCTTCCCTGGTGGTGCAGAGGTTAAAGCGTCTGCCTGCAATGTGGGAGACCTGGGTTTAATCCCTGGGTCGGGAAGATCCCCTGGAGAAGGAAATGGCAACCCACTCCAGTATTCTTGCCTGGAGAATCCCATGGACGGAGGAGCTTGGTGGGCTACAGTCCACGGGTTTGCAAAGAGTTGGACACGACTGAGCGACTTCACTTTCACTTTCACTCATTTGAGCAGAAGAAATACAGTAAGGATAAACCAGAGGCTAATGGGATTGACCATCTACAGGGCTTAGGTGCAAACAAGGTAGAAAGAAGAAGAAGCACACACAAGGTGGTGAAGAGGAAGACCAGTGGAATTTATCTTTTTGTGTAGCTCTGACTCACAGAATCTTGACAACGTTTCACGTACTCTAAAGCTAATTAATAGAAGCAACTAGGGTGCAAGGACAGCCCCCAAAGTAATTCAAACAGTAACAGATGAACCCAACTGTATGACAAATGAAATAACATCACCCCACAGAAGGCAAAGGGGGAAGAAACAAAGCTAATTAAGCAACTTTGTGAAACAGTTTGACTGGATACAGACATTTACTTTCCCACCAATAGTGCACAAGGATTCCCTTTTCTCTCTGTTCAGTTCAGTCGCTGAGTCATGTCTGACTCTTTGTGACCTCCATGGACTGCAGCATGCCAGGCTTCCCTGTCCATCATCAACTCTCAGAGCTTGCTCAAACTCATGTCTCTTGAGTCGGTGATGCCATCCAACCATCTCATCCTCTGTTGTCCCCTTCTGCTCCTGCCTTCAATCTTTCCCAGTATCAGGGTCTTTTCCAGTGAGTCAGTTCCATGCATCAGGTGGCCAAAGTAATGGAGTTTCAGCTTCAGAATCAGTCTTTCCAATGAATATTCAGGACTGATTTTCTTTAGAATGGACTGGTTTGATCTCCTTGCAGCTGAAGCAACTCTCAAGAGTCTTCTCCAACACCACAGTTCAAGAACATCAATTCTTTGGTGCTCAGCTTTCTTTATAGTCCCACTCTCTCATCCATACACGACTACTGGGAAAACCATAGCTTTGACTAGGCAGACCCTTGTTGGCAAAGTAATGTCTCTGCTTTTTAATATGCTGTCTAGGTTGGTCATAGCTTTTCTTCCAAGGAATGAACGTCTTTTAATTTAATGACTACAGTCACCATCTGCAGTGATTTTGGAGCCCCCCAAAATAAAGTCTGTCACTGTTTCCATTGTTTCCCCATCTATTTGACATGAAGTGATGGGTGGATGCCATGATCTTAGTTTTCTGAATGTTGAGTTTTAAGCTAACTTCTTCACTCTCCTCTTTCACTCTCATCAAGAGGCTCTTTAGTTCTTCACTTTCTGCCATAAGGGTGGTGCCATCTGTGTATATAAGGTTATTGATACTTCTCCTGGCAATCTTGATTCCAGCTTGTGCTTTGTCCAGCCTGGCATTTTGCTTGATGTACTCTGCATATAAGCTAAATAAGCAGGGTGACAATATACAGCCTAGATGTACTCCTTTCCTGATTTGGAAACCAATCTATTATTCCATGTCCAGTTCTAACTGTTGCTTCTTGACCTGCATATAGATTTCCCTTTTCTCTACAACCTCACCAACACCTTTTTTTTTTAAAAAATAATAGCCATTCTGACAAATGTGAAGTGATATCTCATTTTGGTTTTGGTCTTCATTTCCCTAATGATTAGTGATGCTGAGCATCTTCTCCCGTGCCTGTTGGCCATCTGTATGTCTTCTTTGGAAAAATGCCTTTTCAGATCATCTGCCCATTTTTTAACTGGGTTGTTTGTTTTTTGGTGTTGAGTTGTATGAGATTTCTGTATATTTTAGATACTAAACCCTTATCAGATATATCATTTGCAAATATCTTCTCCAATTCAGTAGGTGTTGTTTTGTTGATAGTTTCCTTTCCTGTGCGCTCAGTTGCTCAGCCGTGTCTGACTCTTCTCAACCCCATGGACTGTAGCCTGCCAGGCTCCTCTGGCCGTGGGATTTTCCAGGTGAGAATACTGGGGCAGATGCCATTTCCTCCTCCAGGGGATCTTCCCAACCCAGGGGTAGAACTTGCGTCTCCTGTGTTTCCTGCATAGGCAGGCAGATCCTTTACCATCCGGGAAACTCTTCGCTGTACAAAAGGTTTTTAGTTTCATATAACCCCATCTGTTTATTGCCTGATGACACATGTATATATATAAATACTACGAAGACCAATGTCAAAAAGTGTACTGACTTTGTTTTCTTCTAGAAGTTTTATGGTTTCAGGTCTTACATTTAAGTCTTTAATTCGTTATGAATTTATTTTTGTGCATGGTGTAAGATGATTCTTTGGCGTGTAGCTGTCCAGTTGGGCCAACACCACTTATTGAAGAAGCTGTCTTTCCTCGTTGTATATTCCTGCCTTCTTTGTCAAATATTAACTGCTCATATAAGTATGGGTTCGGTTCTGGACTCTCTATTCTATTCCATCAGTCTGTGTGTCTATTTGTGTGCCAGTACTGTACTGTTTTGATTACTGTGAGTTTGCAGTATAGCTTGAAACCAGGGAATGTGATACTTCCAACTTTGTTCTTCTCCCTCAAGATTATTTTGGCTATTCAGGGCCTTTTGCATTTCCGTACTAAAGTTTTAGAATTGTGTGTTCTATTTCTGTGAAAAAACGCCTTTGCCATTTCGATAAGGATTTCCTGGAATATGCGTATTGACTTTTACCTCCTTAGATTTATTTCTATGTATTTTACTCTTTCTGAAGCAATTGTGAATGGGATTGTTTTCTTAATTTCTTCCTGATCATTTGTTATAAATAAAAAAATGTAATAAATTTCTGTACATTAAATTTGTATCCCGTGACTTCACTGAATTCATTGATGAGCTCTAGCAGTATTTTGGTCCCGTCTTTAGGATATTCTCTGTGTAATATCATGTCATCTGCAAATAGCGGCAGTTTTATTTCTTTCTTTCCATTTTGAATTCCTTTTATTTCTTTTTCTTGTCTGATTGCAGTGGCTAGGACTCCTAATACTATGTTGAATACAAGTGACAGAGTTTTTTCTGTTTGCATTTCAATTTGGAATGCTTCTATTGGCATATTTTGAAACGCATCGATTCTTTCTTTGGCTGTGTCTAGTCTACTGATATGCCTATCAAAACCATTCTTCATTTTTGTTACAGTAATTTTGATTTCTAACATCTCCTTATGATTCTTAGAATTTCTACCTCTGCTTACATTATTTATCTATTCTTA
>SJYQ01016926.1:0-107989 GCA_006410935.1 Redunca redunca | reverse complement strand
CACTAGCTTTGTTCATAGTGATGCTTTCTAAGGCCCACTTGACTTCACATTCCAGGATGTCTGGCTCTAGGTGAGTGATCACACCATTGTGATTATCTGGGTCGTGAAGCTCTTTTTTTGTACAGTTTTTCTGTGTATTCTTGCCACCTCTTCTTAATATCTTCTGCTTCTGTTAGGTCCATACCATTTCTGTCCTTTATTGAGCCCATCTTTGCATGAAATGTTCCCTTGGTATCTCTAATTTTCTTGAAGAGATCTCTAGTCTTTCCCATTCTGTTGTTTTCCTCTATTTCTTTGCATTGATTGCTGAGGAAGGCTTTCTTATCTCTCCTTGCTCTTCTTTGGAATTCTGCATTCAGATGCTTATATCTTTCCTTTTCTCCTTTGCTTTTCGCTTCTCTTCTTTTCACAGCTATCTGTAAGGCCTCCTCAGAGAGCCATTTTGCTTTTTTGCATTTCTTTTCCATGGGGATGGTCTTGATCCCTGTCTCTTGTACAATGTCACGAACCTCCGTCCATACTTCATCAGTCACAAACCTCCATCCATAGTTCATTAGGCACTCTATCAGATCTAGTCCCTTAAATCTATTTTTTAACAGATAATCAGTCAAGAAGTAAATCTGAACTGAACTGCAAACTCCATTGTGCTATCAATTAGACCCAACATCCAGATATGAAAAAGTTGCATTTACAACTGACAGTGGAAACAATCTACCCTGTAACCAAAAAAATGTATGCCACAGTAGTAAGGCTATTGTGTAAAGAAATGAGATCTATAAAAACAGTGCTCAACAGATCAGTGACAACATTTCTTTATATGACATGAGAAACCATACTCAGTTTTGCATAAGAAATTGCCCACAAAGAGGTTGTTAGATATTCTGCTGTGTTTTTCCATATGTCCTTTTCACTAAACGGAGTGAGGCATCCCAGGGCTAAGACCTGCAGCCCACAGCCTGCCTTGCAGCTGACCCACTGAGAACCAGGGCTGGCAGAGCTCTGCTCCAGGAACTCTGAAGTCACCTAGCACTCCCTCCCCAGGGTCATCCATGCCTGCCAGCATCCCATTCCCGGGGGGCTGGAGAGCAATGCACCCCACAGTCAAGGCCCCTGAGGGACACTACCACACAGTTCCACAGGTATCAGGACTCCAGCCACACACCTGGACCCCCAGGTCACCTTGCCTTCCTGGCCAGGAGGGCCAGAGCATAGGACCTTTCCTCCTTCTCTTCAAGTGTTCACTTAACTCATTTATGGAAAAGGACCTCCCACAAGGTACCTGTGTTAGTTTCCTATAGCTGCTATATTAATTTCCACAAATTGGGGGGGGGTGCTTAAAACAAGATTAAATCTAGCCTGTCACAGTTCTAGAGGCCAGAAGGCCAAGATCAAGGGATCAGCAGGACTGCCGCCCCTCTGCCAGCTCCAGGGCGTCCATTCCTCGCTTCTCCCAGCTTCTGGAGGCTGCCTGCACTCCTTGGCTTGTGGCAGCATCACCCGAACCTCAGCCCCAATCTCTGCACCGTCTTCTGCTCTTCTGTCTTGCTTGACTCTTCCCCTGCCCCTCTAATTAAGACACATGTGGTTGTACTTAGGGTCCACCCAGATAATCCAGAATAATCTCCCTATCTAGAGTCCTTAATTTAACCACATGTGAAAAGACTCTTTTTCACCTCACACCTGTCAGAATGGCTGTAATCAAAAAGAAAAGAGAAGGGACTTCCCTGATGGTCCAGTGGTTAAGAATCCACCTTCCAAGTGCAGGGGCACAGGTGCAATCCTTGACTGAGATCTAAGGTCTCACATGCCTTGCAGCCAAAAAAAAACAAAACATAAAACAGAAGCAATCTTATAGCAAATTCAATAAAGACTTTAAAAAGGGTCCACATCAAAAAAAAATTTTTTTTAAGCAGAGAGATAACAAATGCTGGTGAGGATGTGAAGAAAAGATAATAAATGCTTGTGCACTGTTGGTGGGAATGTACCTTGGTGTAACCACTATGGAGAAAAGTATGGAGTGTCCTCAAAAAACTATAAAGAGAACTACCTTAGCATCCCACTTCAAAGAAAACAAAGTTGCTGTTCCAAAGAGACATCTGCACTCCCACAATTCATTGCAGCATTATTTACAAAATGCAAGACATGGAAACCGTCTAAGTGTCTGTTGACAGATGAATGGATAAAGAAAAAGTGGTGTATATATACAAGGGAATACCATTCAGCCATGAAAAAAGAAAATTTTGCTATTTGTGCCAACATGAATAGACCACTGAGTAAAGTACTGTATGGTCTCACACATGTAAAATTTTAAAACACCAAACTCAGAGAAATAGAGAACAGATTAGTAGTTGACAGAGGGAAGGGAAGGGGAAAATGGGTAAAGCAGATCAAAAGATGCAAACTTCCAGTTAAAAGATGAGTAAACTCTGAGGATGTAATATGCAGCATGGTGACTATAGCTGACTACAGTGTATTATGTATCTGAAGAGTGCTAAGAGAGTAGGCAGGAAAAGCTGTTTTCAGAGGGGAAAAAAATTCTCATAACTTTGTGAGGGGATGGATGTTAACTAAAGTTATGGTGATCATTTCACAATATATACACATATCAAATCACTATCTTATACACCTCGAACTTATACAAATGTTATATGTCGATTATCTCTCAATGAAACTAGTGGGGAAAGACTTTTTTTTCTGGCAAGGTTGAGCTTGCGCTTGGAACCAGCCCATCGTGAATCCCTCCCCAACCCAGAGTGTGTGAAACCCTTCAAGCTCATCTGGCAGAAAGACCTCACCCATCAGCCCCGTTTGGGACTGCTCCTAAATGTGGGTGTTGGGTTGGAAGGGGGTGGGGGGTAGTACAGCCACAAACCAATTTCTATCTCTTTTAATTAACCAAATCCAAGTCCATTGTTAATAATGGTCAAACGGGTTTTTGTCTTCCTCCTTGCAGCCGTGGGTATTTAAAACTGACTCCCGGCCCTCCCCTCCCAAGAAGCCCCTTGGATGTCCCCAAGCTCTGGACCTGGCATTCAAACCCCACCATCCACACCCTCAGAGCCTTCCTGCTCCCTCGGCCCGACACCCACTCCCTTTCCATCCGGCAGTGACTACCCAGCCAGCCATAATTGCTAAAGGAGACAGGCGCTTGTTTGCCGCCTCATCCAGGAATGATTAAAGGTAGAAGTTTTTCAGACATTAGCGACAGAAAGAGTATAGTTAAAGCTGCTTTAGAAGGGGAGAGGCGTATAAAGAGATGGTGCTCAAAGCACTATTAAAAGCATCATGCTTGTTAAGACCAGTAAAAAGGCAGGGAATCGGCGAGGGAAAGGCAGCTTCCTCTCCAATTACTACGAGGGGCACACACCTCGAAGGTCTCTTTGAATTGCGGCCGTCAGCCCCTGCCCTCTCCCCTCCCCCGCCGCCCCCTCCACCGGGCCATTCAGCAGTACATTAGGGAGGAGGGTGATGGTGCTCCCCCAAGTTCACTTCTCGCTTGTTACAGGCGACCCATTTAGAGCTGAATGACTATGTTCAGAGACAGCTCTAAATGACACCCTCCTCCTCTTCACGAAGCCACTTGGTTTTGTCTTTTTTTCTTTTTTTTGCCTGTATCCTGGAGAAATAATTGATAAACCGAATGGCTGTCCACCTTAAAGCGGGCGCCTCCCTGCCACCTGGTTAAAATTCCTCCTCCTCTCCCCACCTCCCTACATCCATTTTGCTCCTGTACTGTTTAAACAATACTTCATCAAATGCAGCCTGGAGCAAATAAGAAAGCTCAGTAGAGTAAATAAAAAGTCAAAAAAAAATCACCGGCTGGAGGGTAAGTACTTTTATTCCTGTACTTTCATTGCCTGGGGAATTATTATTCCACTGCCCGATCTGGGAGGGAGGGAGGCCGGGGAGGACTGTGTTATTCACAAAATGGATTGCTTCTTTCCCTTTTCACTCCTCTGGCTCTCGAGAGCCCACTGATTACAACCAAGTGTGGCCATCTATTCCGTCTTATTGACAAAGGTCCTTAATTACCGCGGCAGCAGTAATACCTGCTATTAAATTCTGCTAAACAGAGGCCGCAAATTAGCTGTGGATCTCGGGCACCTTTTGTGTGTGATTACGGGGAGGGAGGCGGGATAACTGACCCCAGCCAGAGCAGCGGGGAAACCTTTGTTTATCACCTGCGGTGGGGGCCAAAATGTGAAATTAAAAGCTCTCCATCAGCTGAAGGCCTTTGGAAGGCCCAAGGGAAGAAGAAAAGAAAAAAAAACGCAACAGGCCAAGCAAACTGTGCTTACCGGTATTTATAAGCATTTTGCTCAACCACAATTTACACTGACAGTTGATTAACCGAAAGCTCTGCTAATTCTGTAGGTAACTAATGCAAAGTCCAAAATGGCAAAAACTTAGGCCACGTTTTCAGGTATATTCTATATTTCACAGAGGCCTTTAACCTGCGTTTAAGAGCCTGTTTAATGCAATTGCGGACCATAAACACCTGTCACTTATATTCTGAACTTTTCACATCACTCCTTCTGGAGACCCTGGATTAATGAAAACCATTCCAAACATGGTAGCTCTCATCGGCAGCCACCTGATTTATAAATTCAGTCCTGACGCCTGCTTGGTGTTTCATTGAAGGCAATTATTTGGGGGGAAATTTCATTTAAATATATTCAGTTTTCTTTTCCATTAAGGTAGAGGTAGGTGAGCTGCCCTGAGCTTGCAGCGAACAATGAGTGGTCAGAATGCAATAACTTAACACAAAATGCTTAACATCAAGATAATTAAATTTCATTAAGGTTTTAATCACTCTGAATGGAGGCTATTAAAATTCATGGGGTTCCTGGCACACGACAGACAATGGGCCCTGAGCCCAGAACAAGCCTGGAAAGGCCACTTCTAGCCTTGTCCAGGAAACAAGTAACTGGGGGCAGCGAGCTTTTCCTCCAACTACCCATAGGCAGTAACCAGTTCTTAGAATCTGGGGGTCCCCTCAAGACAGGGTGCCCCCCTCCCAGCAAGTACTGAACTGACTCTAACTCCCCACTAGCCCTCCAGGCCTCTTGTTGGTGCTCAGTACAAAACTCTGCCCCTGCCGCTCATGAAACAAGGATATTTTTAGATGGATGCCATTGGGCCCCATGCCACCCCTGCACAGGTGAGGCGAAACTGGGCACCTTCTTGCTCAAGTCTGGACTCAAAAACCACTTCCTCTGGGAAGTCTTGCCTGATTCTAGACAAACTAAGGTGCTCTCACTCCCAGCATGGAGGCAAGAGGGCTCCTCTGAAGTCATTATCTTATTACACAGTAATTATTTGTATGATATTCTATCCGTAACACACCAGGTCCCGTGAAGCAAGAGACAGTGTCTTTCTCATATTTCTAGGTTTCTAGGCTCTAGTGATTTTAGGTGTTTGGTAATGATGGATATACGGACAGGGGAACAGAGGATGGATGGATGGAGGGATGCACAGATGGATGGATGGATGAATGGACAGGTAGATGCATGTTTAGATGGGTAGATAGATAGATAAGTTGATGGAAGGATAGATGGGTGTTTGGATGGATAGATAAATGGCTGAATAGATGCATAGATGGATAGATAGACAAATGAATGGGCAGCTAGATTGTTAGGTACCAAAGACCTAAGGTCACAATGAAGCAAAGCCCAGGCTCCTTGACTCCATCCCTAGTAAATACAATTGTCTCTTTCCTTAGACTGAGGTAATCTCATATTGCCCTGCTTATTCATACCAGGTCCTTGGGTCCTTTCCAGAAGCTCCCATAGATTGCTTTTTCATCATGGTAATGGATTTTCTCACTGCTTCACATACTCACTGATTCATCCATCAACTTCATCAACATTTTCTCTGATAGGAACAGCTCCCCTTATGGAGTATTTAAAAGTTCCAGTCTCTGCCATCTGATACTTCCAGTCTAGGAAACTGGTCTAAGCCTCATGGCACAGCAGGCCAGATTGAGGGCAATAAGCTGATAATAACATAATGAAACCTGCCCCCTTGCTCACACACTAGGATGGGGCCCCACCAGATACTCTGGTCCAATATCCTTCAGACAACATGGTACCTAACTGAAAACATCTGTTTGAACCTATACTTTCATCTCACCGATTAAAATCCCCTCTTACCAGGCAAGATGCATCTTCCGACATGGGTCCCAAGCAAAAATTGGAGAAGGTTTACAATTCTAACATTGCAAATGCTCAGGAAGAGAAATATGGGTGATGTGCTCTGGGAGGCAGAGCAACGAGTGCAGAGGGTAGGTAGGAATGTGGCAGGCAGAGTTGAGAAGCCCAGTCCCAGCAGAGGGCCACAGCAAGCTGGAAGAGCCACGCAAGTGTGTACACAGGAGAGGTAACGCCACAGAGCCATCACAGGGGCTCAAAAGCCTGTGACCAGGACTCCTGGCACAGCTGTCCTTGTTCAGCCCTTGGTCCCTTGTGGTCCCATGTGTCAAGGATAATTTGCATGGCCTCCGATGGGGAGGAGGTCACAGGTCCAGGGAATAGCTACTACAAGCTGAGCCTGGAAGAAATGAAAGAACTTGGGGCATCTGTGGTTGCCAACCAGGGGTTGGGGGCGGTGGGGGGGGGGGTGAAGAATTCCATCCAGTTTCATTCAAGAGCCTGGAGAACCAGGTCTAGAGACTGGATTTGATTCTTCAGGGGACTCATTAAAGGATTTTTAGCAGAGAAGTGAGATGATCAGGTCTTTGTTTAGAAAATTCTGTGCATTGAGCTTGTAGCAATTATCAGTTCAGTTCAGTTCAGTCGTTCAGTCATGTCCAACTCTGCAACCCCATGGAATGCAGCACGCCAGGCTTCCCTGTCCATCACCAACTCCTTGAGCCTGCTCAAACTCATGTCCATCAAGTCGATGATGCCATCCGACCATCTCCTCCTCTGTCGTCCCCTTCTCCTCCCACCTTCAATCTTTCTCAGCATCAGGGTCTTTTCCAAGGACTCAGTGCTTCGCATCAGGTGGCCAAAGTACTGGAGCTGCAGCTTTAGCATCAGTCCTTCCAATGAATATTCAGGACTGATTTCCTTTAGGATGGACTCATTTGATCTCCTTGCAAGTATGAGAGAAATCAAAGGAAAGAAGACCAGTTAGGAGTTCTGCAGACTAGAGACGATTTCCAAGAACGCTTCTTCAAAACAGAGGATTTAAAAAGTTCCATACCTAACAGAACACATTCTGGCAGGTTAGGGGGCCCAACAGGTAACAGGAAACCTATGCTCTGTTTATAAAAGGAATCTTCTGTGAGCTTCCACTCTTGCTGGTGCACAAGCTTCATCACCATACAAGCTGAGCCCCTCTTGCATCATGGCAAACCTTAGCATATTGTATTCCATTCTCCACCGTCTGCGCTAATTCCAATCTAATGTGTTTTCCATCACAAAACCACAGCCAACAGACCCCAGCATTTAGAAATATCTGGAGTTGCAACAGAGAAACCAAAGACCCACCCCTTTCAAAGGGGAAAGGTCAGTTCTAGGTCTTTTCAGAAATTATCAGAAGGCACTGATTATGTTGCTAGTAAATGGTACCCACTCCAGTGCTCTCGCCTGGAGAATCCCAGGGATGGGGGAGCCTGGGGGGCTGCAGTCCATGGGGTCGCACAGAGTCGGACATGACTGAGTGACTTCACTTTCACTTTTCACTTTCATGCACTGGAGAAGGCAATGGCACCCAACTCCAGTGTTCTTGCCTGGAGAATCCCAGGGACAGGGGAGCCTGGTGGGCTGCCGTCTATGGGGTCGCACAGAGTCGGACACGACTGAAGCGACTTAGCAGCAGCAGCAGCAGCAGCAGGGCAACTAGGAACTTGAAAGGAAATTAAACAGTATTGACTAAAAGATTTTCCTAATTATCCCATTAGGGATAATCCTGGTCTCTTTTCTCTTCATGATCTATTCCTCCCAGAAGCCTACCTGGTACAGTATGTTTTGTGGTGTGTTTGGACTCAACTTTGGAATGAAGCCAAAAGAATAATTTAGTGATTTTTTTTCCTCTAATCAGGCCTACACAGCAAAAATGTATAACCCATGGCCCAGTGTCCTCACATCTGAGACAGAGACAACTTTGTGTAACACATATACCCCATTTGGGGTAATATTTACAAACTCAATTTGCTTACAGATAAAAGTTCAGTTTTAACACACTAAGAGAAGTCTACTCGTAAAGGATACTTCTGCATAGCAAATAATAACTTCACTCCCAATTTACATTTTACCTCCCTGCTTTGGAATAACTTTTATAAAAATCTGCACTGAGTTTCCTCCAGCAACATGAAGACCTAAGATTCTGAAGAACTTTCTCCCCTCATTATATATAGAAATGTGTACATAAAATGTAACCAGAAAATGCAACACACAGAGGGACTGTAAAAAAAAGAAAGGAAATATCCACCCATAAGAATTAAAGAGGGCCTTCAAAACCACAGCTGTTTTTCAGTCGCGAAGTTCTGTCTAACTCTGTGTGACCCCATGGACTGCAACACGCCAGGCTCCTCTGTCCTCCACTGTCTCCCAGAGTTTGCTAAAATTCATGCCCATTGAGTCAGTGATGCTATCTAACCATTTCATCCTCTGTTGCCCTCCTCTCCTCCTGCCCTCACCTTTCCCAGCATCAGGGACTTTTCCAACGAGTCGGCTCTTTGCATCAAGTGGCCAAAGTACTGGAGATTCAGCTTCAGCATCAGTCCTCCCAGTGGATATTCAGGGTTGATTTCCTTTAGAATCCACTGGCTTCATCTCTTTGCAGTCCAAGGGACTCTTAAGAGTCTTCTCTAGAACCGCATTTCAAAAGCATCGATTTTTTAGCACTCAGCCTTCTTTATGGTGCAGCTCTCACATCCATATATGACTACTGGAAAAACCGTAGCTTTGACTATATGGACCTTTGTCAGAAAACTGACGTCTCTGTTTTTTAATATGCTGTCTAGGTTTGTTGGAGTTTTCCTTCTAAGGAGCAAGCGTCTTTTAAATTCCTGGATGCAGTCACCATCCACGGTGATTGTGGAGCCCGAGAAAACTAAGTCTGTCACTGCACCTACTTTTTCCTCTTCTATTTGCATGAAGTGATGGGACCAGATTCCATGATCTTAGTTTTTTGAATGTTGAGTTTCAAGCCAGTTTTTCCACTCTCCTGTTTCACCCTCATCAAGAGGTTCTTTAGGTCTTCTTCACTCTCTGCCATTAGAGTGGTATCAAATGCATATCTGAGGATGTCGATATTTCTCCCAGCAATCTTGATTCCAGCTTGTGATGCATCCAGCTCAGCATTTCACATGATGTACTCTGTGTATAAGTTAAATAAGCAGGATGACAATATACAGCTTTGTACGCCCTTCCCAATTTTGAACCAGTTTGTTGTTCCATGTAACGTTCTAACTGTTGCTTCTTGATTCAAATATGAGTTTCTCAGGAGATAGGTAAGGTAGTCTGGAATCCGTCTCTTTAAGAATTTTCCACAGTTTATCATGATCCACACAGTCAAAGGCTTTCGCATAGTCAATGAAGCAGAAGTAGACATTTTTCTGAAACTCCCTTGCTTTCTCCATGATCCAATGAAGGGTGGTAATTTGACCTCTGGTTCTTCTGCCTTTCCTAAATCCAGCTTGCGTATCTGGAAGTTCTCAGTGCACACACTGCTGAAGCCTAGCTTGAAGGATTTTGAGCATAACCTTGCTAGTATGTGAAATGAGTGCAATTGTGCAGTAGTTTTAACATTCTTTGGCTTTATCCTTCTTTGAGATTGGAATAAAGACTGACCTTTTCCAGTCCTGTGGCCACTGCTGAGTTTTCCAAATTTGTTGGCACACTGAGTGCAGCACTTTCACAGCATCACCTTTTAGGATTTGAAATAGCTCAACTGGAATTCCATCACCTCCACTAGCTTTGTTCATAGTAACCCTTCCTAAAGCCCACTTGACTTCATGCTCCAGGATGTCTGGCTCTAGGTGAGTGACCACACCATTGTGACTGTCCGGGGCATTAGGACCATTCTTGTAGAGTTCTTCTGTGTATTCTTGCCACCTCTTCTCAACCTCTTCTGCTTCTGTTGGATCCTTGCTGTTTTTGTCCTTTATTGAGCCCATCTTTGCATGAAATGTTCCTTTGGTATCTCCAGTTTTCTTAAAGAGATCTCTAGTCTTTCCCATTCTATTGTTTTCCTCTATTTCTTTGCAGTGTTCACTTAAGAAAGCTTTCTTATCTCTTCTGGCTATTCTTTGTAACTCTGCATTCAGTTGGGTATATCTTTCCCTTTCTCCCTGCCTTTTGCTTCTCTTCTTTCCTCAGCTATTTGTAAAACTTCCTGAGACAACCACTTTGTCCTCTTGCATTTATTTTTCTTTGGAATGGTCTTGGTCACTGCCTCCTGTACAATGTTACAAACCTCTGTCCATAGTTATTCAGGCACTCTATCTACCAGATCTAATCCCTTAAGTCTATTTGTCACCTCCACTGTATAATCATAAGGGATTTGATTTAGGTCATAACTGAATGACCTAGTGGGTTTTCCTACTTTCTTCAAATGAAGCCTGAATTTTGCAATAAGGAGTTCATGATCTGAGCCACAGTCAGCTCCAGGTCTTGTTTTTACTGACTTTAATAGAGCTTCTCCATCTTTGGCTCCAAAGAATATATATAATCAATCTGATTTTGGTATTGACGATTTGGTAATGTCCATGTGTAGAGTTGTCTCTTGTGTTGTTGGAAAACAGTAGTTGATATGATCAGTGTGTTCTCCTAACAAAACCCTTAGCCTTTGCCCTGCTTCATTCTGTATTCACAGGTCAAACTTGCCTGTTACTCCAGGTATCTCTTGACTTCCTACTTTTGCATTCCAATCCCCTATGATGAAAAGGACATCTTTTTAGGTGTTAGTTCTAGAAGGTCTTATAGGACTTCATAGAAGAGTTTAACTTCTTTGGCATCAGTGGTTGAGCCATAGACTTGGATTGCTGTGAGGTTGAGTTGTTTACCTTGGAAACGAACCAAGATCATCTTGTCACTTCTGAGGTTACACCCAAGTACTGCATTTTGGACTCTTTTGTTGACTATGAGGGTTACTCCATTTCTTCTAAAGGATTCTTGCCCACATTAGTTCCATTTTGGTTCCCTGATTCCTAAAATGTCGATATTCAATCTTGCAGTCTCCTGCTTGATCATGTCTAATTTACCTTGATTTGTGGACCTAATGTTCCAGGTTCCTATGCAATATTGTTCTTTACAGCATCAGACTTTACTTTCACCACCAGACACATCCACAGCTGAGCATCATTTCCACTTTGGCCCAGCTGCTTCATTCTTGCTGAAGCTGTTAGTATGCTAACAGCTGCCCTTCACCAGGAGCGTACTGGACACCTTCTGACCTGGGGGGCCCATCTTCCGGTGTCATACCTCTCTGCCTTTTCATACTGTCCATGGGGTTCTCGTGGCAAGAATACCAGGTTGCCACTTCCTCCTCCAGTGGATCCTGTTGTGTCAGAATTCTTCACTGTGACCCGTTTCGGTCTGGGGTGGCCCTGCACAGCTTCACTGAGCTACACGAGCCCCTTTGTCTCGACAAGGCTATGATCCATGAAGAGTGAGTGGTGTGATACTGTGATTTATAATAAGAAATATGTATTGTCTCATCCTCATTCCTGGCACAGAGTTCCTAAAGGCCTTGGAATTTCCTAAGTGAAAAGAATTATAAGGAGTATCTTTTGTTATTCTTAACAAATTTCTTTCAACCATACCTGAGCTTATATTAATGAGGTGTTTTTAAAAGTTCCCCAGATAACCGCAGGCTAGGGGTTTGTCACCAGAGAAACCAACCATGTAATCTGGGGGTCGGACTTTCAGCTTACCCCAACAACGGCCAATCATGCCTACATAATGAAACTGCCCTTAAAAATCCCTAAAGCACAGGACTTAGTGAGTTTCTTGCTTGGCAAGCACATGGAGGCACTGGGGGAGGGCGGCGTGCCTGCCTCAAGAGGACATGGGCGCTGACACTCCTCCCCCACACTCTGCCCTGTGCATCTCTTCCACCTGCTGTTTCTGAATTACATCCTTTACGATCAACAGACAGACATAAATGTTTCCCTGAGTTCTAGAAGCCATTCTAGTCAACACTGACCATGAGGAAGGGTGACAGGAAGCTCCAGGCTCCAGTTTATAGCCAATCAGAGGCACAGGTGTCAACCTGGACTGGCAGTTGGTATCTGAAGTGGGAGAGGGGAGGGGCAGCGTTGTGGGACTGGGAGCCTCATGCCATCTCCAGGTGGAGAGTGTCAGAATTGAATTACATTGTAGGACACTCAGTATCCACAGAGAATCGGAGAACCGTTTGGTGTGGGAAAATGCACACGCTTGCTGTCCAGAAGTGAAGAATTGAGGGCAGAGTCATGAGTACAACAGAAAAAAGGAGACCTTTCCCCTTCAGAGAGGAAATGTATGAGTCTGGGACGCCTTGTTGTTCCAGAAATAAAAGAAGTGGCAAAAGACTACTGGAGCTGTGTCAAAAGACACAAGCACTAACTTGAGGAGTTATGAAAAAAAAAAAAAGTTGGCTTTAGGAAAAAATAAAAACCAAACACTTCATTGGTCACTTTTGTGGGATACTGATACATTAAATTAAATTTCATTATTCTGAAAATTGGTACATAAACAGAAAATACTAGAGAATCACCATTGTGCAACATATAAAACATAGACATATCTCCGAGACAGTACAAGTTTAGTTCCAAACTACCGCTGTAAAGCAAATATTGCAATAAAGTGAGTTACATGAATTTCTTGGTTTACCACTACAAGTAAAAGTTATGTTTACACTATACTGTAGTCTACTAAACGTGCAACAGTACTAGCTCTAAACAACAATGTACATACTTTAAATCCAAAAAAAAAGGCAATTGTGACACCAAAGATCACAGATCACCATAACAAATATAATAATATTGAAAAAAATGAAAATATTCTGAGAACTACCAAAATGTGACACAGTGTTACAAAGTGACCAAATACTGCCTGAAAAGTGGTACTGGTGGCCTTGCTCCATGCAGGACTTCCAAAAAACTTCAATTTGTAAATTTGCAGCATCTGAAAAATGCAACAAAGTGAAGCACAATAAAGCAAGGCATGCCCGTGATGGATCTAGACAAATATCATCAGCGAACCCAAAACGCATTAAGTGAGGTCACCCACGTTCTCAGCAGCAGTATTCACAACACCCAAAAGCAAGCCAAGTGTCCATAAATAGATGAATGGCTAGGCAGAGTGTGCTCCATCTGTACAGTGGAATAGTATTCAGCCGTGTAAAGGAAGGAAATTCTGACACGTGCTACAACACAGGTGACACTATGCTAAGGGAAATAAGCCCGTCACTTACATGAGGGACCTAGAAGAGGGGAATTCACAGAGACAGAAAGGAGAATGCTGGCTGTCAGGAGCCAGTGGGGAGGAGTGAGACATGGGAGGTCACTGCTTAATGAGTACAAGTCTCAGTTTCAAAAGATGATGAAAAGTTTCTGAAAACAGATAATGGCAATGGTTATACAACATTGACAATCTGCTAAATGCCACAAAGCTACACACTTAAAAACAGTTAAGGGACTTTCCTGGTAGTCCAGTGGTTAAGACTCTGTCCTCCCACTGCAGGGGGCATGGTTCAGTTCCTGGTCAGGGAACTAAGATTCTAATTGCTGCACAGCACAGCCAAAATAAATTAAAAATAAAGATAGTGAAAAGTCAAGGTGGGATGTTAAAAGGTTAAAATGACAGGTTTTATGTGTATTTTATAATTTAAGAAAAAAAGTTTACATGAAAAGCTTTCTGGAAAACTTCATGATGAGAGATGTAGCTGTTACCATATGAACTCTGATCAGTCTTGGTATCAGTAAAACCACGGGATACCAGCCAGCTACCTCTGCATCTCTTGAGGTGATGCAGTTAGTACACAGCAACATCTCCGAAGTGTTATCATACAAGAGTCCTGAATTTCAAAGAGTCACTGAGTTTAAACACAAGTTTATAATACTTCAGAGAATAAAATATCAAATTATAGGACACCTAGCAAAAGCAACTGGCAAGGTCTAGGCCATAGGGCGTTTTACCATTTCTTCAAAATGTCAGCCTGACATGCAAACTTTATTTGGCCACTTATTCAAAAAAACTTCAGTAAAAAGAGATTTTCTGAGGCAACTAGGTCCATCTAGTTAAAGCTATGGTTTTTCCAGCCATCATGTATGGATATGAGAGTTGGACCACAAAGAAAGCTGAGTGCCAAAGAATTAATTGATGCTTTGGAACTGTGGTGTTGAGACTCAAGAGCCCCTTGGACTGCAAGGAGATCCAACCAGTCAATCCTAAAGGAAATCAGTTCTGGGTATTCACTGGAAGGACTGATGCTCAAGCTGAAGCTCCAATACTTTGGCAACGTGATGCAAAGAACTGACTCATCGGGAAAGACCCTGATGCTGGGAAAGATCAAAAGCAGGAGGAGAAGGGGACGACAGAGGATGAGATGGTTGGATGGCATCACCGACTCGACAGACATGAGTTTGAGCAGGCTCTGGGAGCTGGTGATGGACAGTTGCTGCAGTACATAGGGTCGAAAACAGTTGGACACGACTGAGCGACAGAACTGAACTGAGGGAAATTTAAGTACGGAAGGGATAGGTGATCATACTAAGAAATTATTGCTAATTTTGTTTGCACAGTGATTATATTAAGAAGGGAAATGCTTTTGTCAGCCAAAGTATTTCTAAGTGGTATGACATGATTTCCTGGATTTGCTATAAAATATTCCATATGTCCCCAAAGACTCTCTCTCTCTATATATATATATATATATGTGTGTGTGTGTGTATTTTTTATTATTATTATTTTTTGCCACACTATGCAGCTTGCAGGATCTTAGTTCTCTAAGAGTTGAACCCAAAGCCTTAGCAATGAAAGTGCTGAGTCCTAATCACTGGACTGCCAGGAAGCTCCCTTATTCATCCACCCTCAATTTGCTTCCTTGCTCATGCTTAATGTTAAGAGAAAAAATTTACAGAAGGGCTCGCAACTTATTTCCCTATACTCACTGGTCTATCCCATGAATTAAGACCAAGCCTTGGCAAATGTGCTGAGTGAGGAAGAACAATTACCAAGTTCATGACTCCAGGTTCTGTTTACCCTGATACTGTCCAGATAATCATTTATTTCCTGCTGCCTTCTAAGTTTTATTAAGCTGTTCAGAAAAGTTTCAGCTATGCTTTATGGCTGCGTGAACTGCCCATGTATCCATTTCACAACTTGATTCATTCTGATTAAATTGTTCGACTGTTAATGAGTTTTAGATTGCAATATGGAGAGGCAAACAATTCAGAACATTAAGGCAGTAAAATATCTTAATATTTCACAAGTTCTCACTGAAAACATAAAACAAAAGGCTCATTCCTGGAAGGAGAGACTGTAATAATTACCCTCTGTAAAAATAAATGTGCTTGGCTCCCTATATATTATCCGGGCATCTGTGTAGACACACTCGCATGTAGGGAGCCAGATGGTACATGGTAATCTCATAAATATCCATAGGAATTCTGAAATTTTCAAGCCAATTGCAACAGACGAGATAACCATTTTGACATATTATTTCAAAGAATTTCTGGGGCTAGGCAAAAAATTGATTCCTACTCAGCTTACTTCACAGTCTAATGAGTTTTACAATCTGGAGGCAATGGTGCAGGTGAGGTGTTGAAGGGTCTCCGGTAGAGAGGGCTTCAGAGACGGGTGGGAATTATGAATCAGGTGACCAGATACTGCTCTTCCACAGCTTAGGACTCCTCCTTTGCCCCCCTCCCACCTCCTGTGGGTTCCTGGCCCACCATCCGCTTCTCTTGTCAGGCAGTGTTGGTTTTGATGGAAACTGAGTAAAGACGCAGGCATGCACTGGCTCTCCCACCTTTCAACATTTTTCCTGGGAACTGCCCCCTTCTGGTGATTCCCGTGGGAAAATTAACATACAGCAGGTAGAGGCTACCAAAATACTGAGGGTGGTGAGGCCTTGCACTGGTGCTTAAGCTCCCCAAAATTCAATCATTTCATTTGTAAAATGGGAATTAAAACATATTATCAGCCTCAAGGCAAAAAGCTCAAATGGATATCTTCCATTCCTTCCAGCCCAAAAACCATGCCTGTAATATACACAAGGCTTCATGCGAAACCAACGTTTCAGTTGAGCAGCTCTTCAAACTCAGGAAGAAAAGAGGAATTTGCATTTAGCCATGAAGAGTCAAAAGATTCTTTGCACACATTTCTTAAGGGAAGGACATTTAGGAACCTGGAAAAGCTTATGCCATATAATCTCAGAGTATAAGAAACAGCAGGGCATCTCTGAGGCCAGCAGGGCATCTCTGAGGATGACAGGGCCAACGATGCCATTTTGCAGATGAAAAAACTGAGGCCAGAGAAAGGAAATGAGTTGCCTCCATCTGGGATTGGACAAAACAGATGTGCAGTTAAAGAACAGCTGTTGAGAGGCGGAGCTCATAGCTGGAAGCTCAGTCAGTGTTCCAGCTTCATTGGGTCCCCACTGATCAGGTGGGCATTGTTAAGAGCATTTTATAAGTGAGAAATATTCGTGGATTACTTCCCTTAGGCCACAATCGTAGGACATGGCAGAACCGAGATGAGAACATAGGGTTCCTGGCTTCAAAGACAGTGCTTCTTCTATTCTGTGTCATCTTTTGGAGGGAAAATTGCACATGAATTTGTGCTAAGGTGAAGTGAAGAGGATGCAGATGGAGACATCTTGGTGCATTTAGGTTTGTTTCCCCATCACCACTATTATTTGGGGCTGGTGGGACTCAACCTCTGTATTTTCCCTTCTGAAGAATCCCCTATTCCATTCCCAAAGAAAAAGGCCATAATTGACATGAGTTCTTCAGTTAAACTAATTTAATTAACATAAACCAATGCTGCCTTAAGAATTTGAAAGGTCTGTAAACTTAAAAAATTGTTTTTAATACAAAGCTTCCTGAAGGAGGAACTGGCAACCCACTTCAGCCCATAGGGTCACAAAGAGCCGGACGAAACTGAGTGCCTACGCGCACACACACGAAGCTGAAAGGAGCCTGAATGGCCTGGAAGCATCTGAGCTTGCCCAAACCAGCTCTGCAAGTGGGGCTGTAGAGCAGTGACTGGTAGAGCAGCTATTGGGTGAATTGCCATGGCATCAGTGACCAAACCCCCAAATCCAAACTGGGGCCTGAGTCACTGGGGTCCATGTGCCAGCTCCCTGCTGCAGCAAAGTGGCACGTGCCCCCTTTGCTGTGCTATCTGCCGCCTCTCTGCCAGCTGCAGCCTTAGATGTGAGACAACTGTATTTCATCCATCACAAGTCCCCTTCGAGACATAGTCACTGTCTCCAGAAAGGACCTCAAATGCTGTTTAAAAATCGCACTAACCACCAAATACCCATAAAGCATAGCATTAAATCTGTAATACCACACCCTCTGGCAGCATCTGCCCTGCCCTGAATTCTCGAATATTCTTGGCCTTT
Source organism: Redunca redunca (assembly GCA_006410935.1). Taxonomy (NCBI): domain Eukaryota; kingdom Metazoa; phylum Chordata; class Mammalia; order Artiodactyla; family Bovidae; genus Redunca; species Redunca redunca. The sequence continues at coordinate 90,424 of SJYQ01016926.1, read as the reverse complement.
GAGTTCAACTTCATCTGACCCATGTTGGCCTACATCTCACAGCCAACCATTCCTAACCACAGAATCCTCCCCCAGCAGCATCCAAGACAGCAGCCAGGGCACCTTCAGAGACTCCACCAGGACTGGGCTTTTAGAGGGACATCTCAGTGAGGAAAACACCGAATAATAAACCAACCTAAGGGCTGTGTATTATAATCACAGATGCCGCTTCATCCTAAATAAACAGTAAAATAGAAAAAATAAAACGGTTATGAGAAACATTCTCTTCTTGTCACGTCTGTGTGCTCCTGGAAAGCTTTTTTTTCCCCTTATTCCAGTAAAGTACAAGACATCTCAATAGCAACATAAACACCATATTATCTACTAGTTACTATAGCAACTACATTCATGTAATTTGTTCATGCCTAAATTAAAGCTGCCTAGGGTAGCTTTAACTTACATCTCTCACATATGACTTTTTTGTCTGTGTTTTTCACTAGTGAGAATCATGTCTCTCAGGTGGTAATCAGCATGTTGTAACCCTCTACCTTACTCAGAGCTAACTTTTGCCATGACCTGACTTTGTTTCCCCCATGACTTGTAGGTATTCCTCAAAGAGAGAACATGCACTCTTTTATCCTAATGTTTTAATCTCTCTCTCTCTTTTAATTTTTATTGGAGTTTAGTGGCTTTACAATGCTGTCTTAGTTTCTACTGTACAGCAACATAAATTAGCTATACATAGACACATATCCCCTCTTTTTTGGAGTTCCTTCCCATTTAGGTCACCGCAGAGCACTGGACAGATTTCCCTGTGCTGTAGGGCAGGTTCTCGTTCATTATCTGAGAACACGCTCTCTTAATGGCATATTTATTCCAAGAGGGTGGAGGAGGGGTTATGAAAGAGAAACAACTTTTCCATCCAAAAGGAACGAGAGCATCTACCCAGCAATGAACTTCACTGCTCTTGAAATCGTCCATTTTTTCCTAACTCTTCATACAACACAGTATAAAAGGCATAACCTAAAAAAAGGGTGTGATGGAAAGAGGTACCAAGATCCACTCAAGGAAAAGGCACTATAGTTAATCATCTCTTCTCTCACATCCTTCCTTCAATCCTACAAAATAAACAAGTTGAGAAGCTCTTCGATTTTTGTGACTATAAGCAATATGGTGCATTAATGTTCCTAAATGCTAGCACTGAATACATGAATTCTTTGTTCAGAATGTTCTGGATGAGTCAGTAGCTAAGTCCTATTAATTCCATTATATATTCTTATTTGTGTCTGCTCTGGAATAGAGCCAGGAGAGGAACGTTGTCATGAAGAAACCCATGAAATATACCTACCTTTGTAAAATAGTGCATTTCAAACTAAAGATTGGCTATGCTTCTCTTAACCCAAAGTTCTCGGTGGCCCCACTGAGACAGGCAACAAGTTTCTCAAAAATCACATTGGCACATCAATCACATAGCTGTTTACAATTGTTCAGTGAATGTTTAACCAAGATATATTCATCTGGGATTAAACCAGGACGGATTCCTTAGAAGAGCCATCAGGATCACTGTCCAACATAAGAACCCCCAGGACAGTGGGAAAGTCTGTAAATGCCCCTTCGCAGGGCTTTTAAAGGGCTCTGGATTTGGCGGTGGGGAGACCTGTCTTTAATATCTGCATTATTGCTTCCGATGCATTTCCAGTGTCATTAATTCACATCGGCATTTCATTCAATGGGATTCTCTTTGCAAATACTACTTTATATTCTTTCTTTTTCCTGTAAATCTTTAAATCTGAGCACATTTTGAGCTGATTGTTCACGGCAGTGTAGACCCTTGGAAAAGCAGGCACAAAATGACCATGTGCCTCTGGTCTGCAGCACGCCTTTCCATTTGCTAGTTTAATCCTCCAGACTTGAGCCGTTTCCCATTCGGTCCTTCACATCATCTCAGGTTAATCTGTCAAACATTCCAGACAGCCAAGCCAGTTTCCAATTGCTAAGGACTTTGCCACAAGCACCATGTCTGTTAATAAGATTTTCATTTGGAAAGATGCCAGGGCATCTATGTTTTCTATCGTATATAAATACTGAGATTTAATAGCTTCAGGTTTTGTTTAATGTTAGCGTCAACTATTAAAAAAAAAAAAAAAGGTTCATAAATGCCTGGCCCGACAGTGAAAGGCTCCACTGACAGCTATTTGCAAGGGTAATGTTGTGGAAAACAACATCCATCTTGGAAACAGTTTCATTAGCCCCATCTAGCTGACCTCTCCACATAATGTTGTCAAATGTGACGGGCATCAGATTATTGGGAATATGGAGATCAATAAATATGCAACACCGGCGCTTAGAATGCTTCTGGCATTGGAGCCATACAAATGCCATCTAACACGGCTTGGAGTCGCTGTCATCTGTCACACCATCTAGTAAATAGACAAGCTTAAGGGGAAGGCTATCCGTAATGGTAGAATATATGGGTGAAGATGAATTAGACGGGCATTGTATAGTCAGGATTCTGATGCATGAAGGCTCCAAAAGAAAAACACCAGGCACGTGCTGGAGCAGCAGCCTGCCTTCTGTGGGGAATCGATGCAAATTCTTGCCACATGGTCAAAAGCTGCCCGGTGGTCCTGCTTCTGCGTGTTTGACGTCAGCTGCCAAGGGAGTGTTGTCTGCCTTTGGGATGCTTGCTAGAAACTTGGAGCATCCCGAGTCCATTTCTGACACCCTGAGACAACCAGATCACCCATCCCCACAGACTCCTGTGTGTGTGAATCGCACCATGTCTTTTCAGTGTGGTGGCGACCAAGGCCAAAGAAAGCGCCTGCTCTGTCCGATTACGTTCGCCTCAAATGCCTACAACGCTGGGTTCACAAAAGAACAACCTGGTTGAACTGCTAAAGGAAACTCTCACCCCAGCCGGTGGTCATCAAACTGCCCACATCATCAGACCTTTGGGAAGCGCTACTGGTGACAACTTCTCCATCAGGCCACCCTCTTCTAAGATCCCTACCTGCCCAGCCTGCTGGAAGCTGAGCCCCACTGCCCAGTCTTGGCACTCATCACCACCTGACGATCCCGGCTGAGGCGCTTGCTCCATCTTTGGTAGTGTTTTCCGAAGTCCCCAGAACAGGCAGCCCTGTCCATAAACCCTTGTACCCCTCCAAAAACTGCTTGGAGCAACTTAAAGAAAGAATCTGTCTGCCATTGCAGGAGATGCAAGAGAGGCAAGTTTGATCCCTGAGGGGGCGGGAAGATCCCCTGGAGGAGGGCATGGCAACCCACTCCAGTATTCTTCCCTGGACAATCCCATGGACAGAGGAGCCCGGCTATAATCCACAGGGTCTCAAAGAGTCAGACACGACTGAGCATGGCACAAAAAGAAAAGCTAGTTCTTGAAACATCAAAACACAGAGGATGTGAGCCATACAAAGGTATATACCCAGACACCCCATGCCAGAACAAACACGTTCCTCAAACCCAAGTCATGTCGCTGACCAATGATGAGCAGCATGCTTCTGCCCCTCTAGGTTTTAAGAAATGTCATTCATCTCTATGGAAAAGAGAACAAACAAGAGGCATAAAGGTATTTTTGAAGTACACTGTTATGAGGTACTTGGCTAGTAATTTGCAGCCTGGGTACACAACATACCTTTTAGCACGGCTATTTATCTCTCAGGGAGAATGCTGCCGTACTTACGATAAAGGCTCTGTTGGACCTCTTCATCAACAGCAAACCTTTAAGCACAGCACATCTCATAAATAGGAGTTCCACTAACACAGACTTCAAAAGGATAGAACTTGATAATTCAAAAATAGAGCTATATTAAGTGTTCCAGCAGTCCATCCATAAAAGCTGTCGTATATTCCAAACGCCAGAGTCCTTCAAGCAACATGACAGGTCTATTAGAATAATAGCAGGGGAAAGCATAATTACAAGTAATCATTGGCTGGAAAGGAGCTAGTTGTTTTTGTAGAGCAAAATGCCGCTCTGAGCCCCCTGGAAAATGTAGCCAGAGCAGCGACAGTGAGAGCAGATAACCATCGAAAATAACCACGGCGCAAACCCTGCACTATTTATTTCTATTTATTAAGAACTCTTTGTATACCTTAATGTTTTCCTGGTGAAATCATCTTAATTTGAGCCCGCATTTTCTTTGGATAAGATTATTACGTAATTGCTACTTACCGGCCACTATTTTCTATACATTTGTTGGTCAAACAGTTAGGGTGTCTGTCTTTTCCAGCCCGGCAGAGATCATTCCGTCAAGCAGGGGCTGCTGGCTGGCTCTGTGGAGCCATATTGAAAATACACCATGTGCCCGAAAGGATAAAGAAAGTTTGGCTGGGCGTTATGTTTTAATCCATAGATTGATGACTCTAGCTCTGTCAAAGGATGGGGCTGTTTCTCATTAGGGATGGCAAGAGAGGAGACATCTGGGCCCATTTCCCCATGGACGGGACTGCACCCCCCCGCCCCGTCGGGAAGCCCATTCATCTGGTGGATTTGTGTTTATCCTCCTCCTTAATTAGATGGCTGTCAAGCACTTTAAAGTTTCCAAAATGCATGGAGAATAACACACCCCAGCTGAGTCTTGTCAGCAAGTCCAGGAAGGAGTCAGAGCAGAAGTCTTTAGCTCCAGCTTGCAGATGTGCAAATGGAGGATCAGGAAAGGAAGGGGCTCCCCAGAGGTTCCACAGCTGACCTTCTCCCCATGCCATCGTCCTGCCCTAACAAAATGCTTGCTTTGCACCTGGTTCTCCATCTCACTGGCTCTGTGGGACACACCCATGAAGATAAAAGTCACTCACCAAGTGCTGCTGCGCAGGTGCCAACTTGGTCTCAACACACAGAAGCGGGTCACACGCTCAGCCTCTGGACTGTAGGGAGGTGGGGCAGAGGTTCACACCTGATGTGGAAGGCAACCAGGCTACCTGTGTAAAGAAGGACACAATCAAGTCCGACTCCCCGAGGTCTTGGCGTTGTTCACTTCCCTAACACTGGCTGATCTGCAAGTACCAGGCATGGAAGGAGGTGGCAGGGGAAGGGAGTGGAGAATGGCGGAAATAAAATGAAATCTAATTTTTAGCCCAGATATGAGAAAAATGCAACTCTGAATGACTCGACCTCATAACAGTAGGTAGAGTCGACATGAAACACGCAGGACAGACACCGGGCAGCCAGGGAACCAGTGTTTCCAGGAAGCACGTGTACCGACTTTCTAGCAATCTGATGCTGAGCCATTGATTTAACTTCACTGAGCCTCAGTGTCCTCATCTGGAAAATGGGAGTAACAAGACTGCCTGTCTCCAAGGGCTGTTGTAAAAGTAGTTGGCCCACGGATGCCACCAGCAGAGTGCAGGGCGCACAGAAGCACTATTAGATGCCCCCCTTTTGATACCCCATAGGAAGCCAGAGGACGGAGAGATCCATGGTCTCTGGTTCTTAGGAAAGGTCTCCTGGAGATGGCGGGAGACTAGCTGGTCCTTGGAGGACAGAGGGCAATTCTCCACAAAGCAGCATCCCAGGCCTTGTCCTGGGAGTCCAGAAACTCAAGAGGCCTTCTGCCAGGGGCTCATTTCTAATAAAAAGCCTTACAGAATATCCTCTAGGTTTATTGATATGTTTGCTTCCCACTTAGACTCTTAGCAACATGGTGTGAGTCTGGACTTTTGGATTTCATTGGTATACCGATGTTGGTTATAAAGTTGTAATGCACAATCTGGCTCCTTCCCCCACTCAAAATATTGAACTTTAAAATTAATTTGGTTTTGAAATACAACACCAGGATATATCATCAAAGCAAAGTTAGAAATCCCAGTCCTGTGAATATATTTAGAATTTAGGGTATTAAGGGATTTCAGCTTGAGAAGAGCTGGATCTTTCGATGGTGGTGGTGGTTTAGTCGCTAAGTCGTGTCCAGCTCTTGCGACCCCATGGACTGTAGCCCACCATGCTCCTCTGTCATGGGATTCTCCAGGTAAGAATACTGGAGTGGGCTGCCATTTCTTTCTCCAGGATCTTTCCATATTGTGGAATAAACTTCCAGTAATGCTTAGCAAGACCATATCACACATCGAATGTACATGCTGCAGAGATAAGACATCAAGAAAGAGGATGGTGATGATGCGGGTGGTGCTGGCGATGTGATGGTAACCATGACAACTGTGCAAGAGGAGGATGCTCAGGGTTGGTTCTGAGAAAGGGATCCAGGCAGGTGAAGGACAACGATCTGTCAATCCACATGAAGGTGAGTCGTGAATGTGGGCCTGGGACCCGAGAGAATGCACTTTCCAGCTTCTTCGGAATGAAGAGCTCCATCTAGGCTAGCTGCGGATCGCCAGACCCAGAGATCGGTCAAAAGGATAAGCTCTGAAGGTCATCCACGCCAACATAACCATTTTAGGCATGTCTTAGACTTGGGAAAGGTTCCGACAGAAGTTAACCCAAGTAAGCAAGAACCTGTAACAGTACTAAAAATCCACACACCTCCTGTTTTACTGAAGGCCACACGTGTCCCTGGCACTCGATCTTTGGAAACTGGCTGGGCACGTGTCCTGGCCCTCCCTTCCTTGCCCCACCATCGGGTTCACGGGATGATTTCTGAAATCACTTCTCAAAGGAAAGCCTCATTACCCAGTGACATGTTGTAATCCCAACCAATGCTTCCAGAAAAGTTTCAATGTCCATTACATTAGCTAGCCTTAAAACTGAATACAAATCCATTTTAATCAATATGTTGTAATAAATAGATATTAAGGCACATGGCACTAATGTACAGGTAGGCTAATTAAAGCGCCAGCATTTGCAGCACTCACATACCTCAATTTTCTCTACAAAATCCTTATTGAACCACTACCTTAAAAAAAATAATTGCATTTGCAATTAGAAACACTGAAGTTACATTATCGATTTTCTGCTAAAAACCTTTTTAGTAAACAAGCACAAACTACATTCATTAAATGTAAGTGCTTGGAGCTATGGTGTGAAATTCAATTCAGCCATTATCATGAATTACACTGATTATTGCTGTAATTATTTTCTCTTGGATACAACTGCATTTCTGTCCCTTGCTAGTTCTGTTGGACATATAACCATGTTCATTTTATAGCTAATAATACTCAACTGTAGTCCCAGCAATTACTATCACTTATACAAATCATTAAGTTAAGCTACGGGTACCTAGTAAGATTCAAAAAAATTAAGTAAAACATCCTTTTTTTTTTACCCTTTAAATAACTAATAGCATTAGAGAACAAGGGAAATTATAGATGTTAACTGATTTACATTGCAATCTCTAATCACCTGTACTTGACTTGTCAGAAATTTCTGCTGTCCTAAGCACACCTTTTGAGAAGAAACCCACCAACAGACTCTTTTTTTTTCCAGAAATGAACAGTCGATGGACAGGATTACATATCTGAAGCATTTTCAGAAAGGAAAAAAAACCATGATCATTTGGTGTGTTCAAAAAAAGAGATTTTGTATTTTAGTCACAGCAAAAAAATGATCTTGCCTTGTATGTGCTTGCTTGTTACTTAGGTGTCTTATTAACTAAACAGATTTTTAAGAGAGAAAACTCCACTTTCCTTTCTCCTCCAGAGGCAGCTGTAGCTTTCCACCGTTTTTAATGTGGATCCTCTAAGGAAAACAGGTGTTTTCAAAGGAGACTTCCCCTTCTTCCCTGAGGCAAGGACGCTGCTCTGACCTGGCTGAAGGTAGATGCTTCTGGGCATGTTCCCTCAAAGTGAATATATTCTCCAGGGCCTCTGGTGGGGAATCACCCCCATAGGAAAACTGGTGGGGAAGAAGGGAAGTCAGAGAGATGGCACTTTTAACATTTGTACTTGCATATGCCATCTGATGCAAAGAGCTGACTCACTGGAAAAGACCCTGATCCTGGGAAAGATTGAGGGCAGGAGGAGAAGGGGGCAACAGAGAATGAGATAGTTGGATGGCATCAATGACTCAATAGACATGAATTTTAGCAAGCTCCGGGAGACGGAGAAGGACAGGGAAGCCTGGTGTGCTGCAGTCCGCAGGCTCTCACAAAGAGTTGGACATGGCTGAGCAACTGAACAACATCAACAATGTATATAAAGATGGAAACAGCATATTTCACCACAAGAGGAGTTGCAGACTATGATCTCTAGACTGGGGACAGAATCCTAACCCACCAACAGAAAGGCCCCTGTCCCACGTGCCAGGGCCATGCTCCAGAGCCCTGATGAAAAGATGTCACTCACAAATAGCAGAAAGGCTCCCTCCCATTCACTTTAAGAGCCCTTTCAGAAGTGGTTCCCCCCCAAAAAAAAAAATTATAAAAAAAAAAAATAATTGGTCCCAACTCTGGGCAAAAGTCTGGGGTGAGATGTAAAGGACGCAGAGATGCTCCCATGGGAGACCCCAGTGGACAAATGGGAGATGCCTTCTCAGGGGCATCACCATTTTCTCAATAAGCAATGTTTTGTATTTATATGTCAGGTATTTTGTGGTTGCTGTTTAGTCTCTAAGTCATGTCCGTCTGAACTTTTTGCTATCCAACAGACCGTAGCCTACCAGGCTCCTGTGTCCATAGCATTTTCCAGGCAAGAATACAGGAGAGGGTAGTCATTTCCTTCTCCAGATCTTCCTGATGCAGGGATAGAACCCACATCTCTTGGGTCTCCTGCACTGATAGGCAAAGCCCCCAAGGAAGTCCCACGTTATATACTGGACTGGCCAAAAAGTTCATTCAGGTTTTTCCTTAACCTCTTACAGAAACCCAAGTGAACTTTTTAGCCAACTCAATAATTCATTTCATTTTTTTAGAAGTGGAGGAAGGAGGTATATGACTTATCTCAGGCATGTGTGCTCAACTGTGTCCAACTTTTGCAATCCCATGGACTGTATCCCACCAGACTCCTCTGTAAGTAGGATTTCTCCAGGCAAGAATACTGGAGTGGGGTGCCATTTCCACCTCTAAGGGAATCTTCCCAACCCAAGGATCAAACCCTTGTCTCCTGCGTCTCTTGCTTGGCAGGTAGATTCTTTACCACCAGTGCCACTTGGGAAGCTCCATATAGCTTATAGGAATCCACAAACAAAATTACCAATTAAAAGAGAAAAGGTTAAGTGGGTGTGACCTAGAGGGGAACTGGATTCCCACAACCCTTCAAATTGCTGGAAGCTATTTTGGTACAGAGCTTCCTAGTGGCCAAAGCAAAATGAAAAACACAATTTTATAGACATAAGATTCACTGTTAGCAAAAGAAATGTAAATTGAAAAATAAATTGAAAAATCTTTTTATTTGAAAAGAAAAATATAAGCAAAATCTGATGTTAGGATTCAGAAATCAGGAACTAAAGGCATCTTTTTTTAAAAAATCAGGTATTACTTCTTTCCGAATTTTGTTGTTTTTTTTCACGTAATATAAACCACTGAAGCACATCAGTTGAAGTTCTGATGCTAACTTTACACAGAGAATAAAAAAGAAAGAAAATAGAACAAAATCATATTGTTAACATATCATAAAAGCTGAGCAGCTGGATATACTATGTGTGCGCTATGTTAAAGCCAGGCTTCCCAGGTGGCTCAGCAGTAAAGAATCTGCCTGCAGTGCAAGGGCCACTGGTTCGATCCCTGGGTCAGGAAGATCCCCTGGAGGAGCAAATAGCAGCTCACTCCAGCATTCTTGCCTGGGAAATCCCACGGACAGAGGAGCCTACTGGGCTACAGTCCACTGGGGTTCAAAAGAGTCGGACACCACAGAGTGATTGATCACACACACACATAAGATATATACTACGTTAAAGCACATTTAAGTAACTCCAAATTAGCTGATTTATACCATCATTTTGGAGTCATTAGAATTTTCCCAAAGCTGCTAAATGAATTTTCTGACCATTTTTGGCCATTTAAAGTGTTAATTGGTATCATACATTCAGTATAAGAAGTCACTTTGCTATTCTAAAAATGTCTTTAAGAATCTTTTCTTAAAGAATATTTCTTGCTACTTTTCCTATCTGGGAAATTACCTGCAATAATTGAATACAGTTGCAAAATGTTCAGAACTCAGAATTCTCAGCATCCTCCTTGCATTTATTTTGAATAAATAGGCATCTTTTTTTTTAAACCAATGCGATTGATAGTAATGATATACATATATCAAAGGAACCAGCAAAAGAAGAGATAAGTGCCACTCTAAAACAAGCAGGGACATGTACTCTTGACTTCTGCCCCCAAGGAAGAAAAGATTTTTAAAATGCTAACAATTTGGCTATATCCGGTTGTCTGCCTGCCTTGGGTTCTTCTTGGGGAATCACATTAAAGAATTCAATAGACCGGCTTGAAAATTCAGAAAAGGGAAAATTAAATTCCTAGAGATAGTCAAGAATATCTTATTCATAAAGGGCCCTTTCCACAGGAGCTTGGAAATGTGTAATATAACCTTCAAAGTAAAAACGGTTTGTTGCATTAGTTCTGCTTAGCTGACCATGAATACTAATTGCAGGAAGAATTAACTGTGCCCAATACCTGGGGGCAGGAACACACAAAAGTGACTGGGAAAGACAAACAATGGAAAAGGTAAAAATGAACATCCACTTCCGTATTCAACTCAACATGATCTGCAGCAAAACCCTAAATGACAATGAAGCCAGTGTGTGCCTCCTGCCCCTCAGAGACGCCAAGAAAAGAGAGAGGCAGCCACAAAGATACTGGGTTTGGGGGGCAAAAGTAATACACGGTTTTGCTCTTGTTTGTCTTATTCAACCATCCTTCTTGCACCCCCCTTTTCTCTATCCCAATTGTGGCAGTTCCTTCACAGGGTCAGGAACTTGAGTCTGTGGGTCAAGTGTCCCATTTTGCAGGATATTTCCACATGAGAGGCACCTGGCTGGTGGAAAGAAGACTTTGGAGTAAGGATAGGCTTGAATGTGAATTTCAGCTCTGTAATCTATCTGTGTGACCTTAACCAGGTCACAAAAACCTCTCTGGGCCTCAGTTTTCTCATTCTTAAAATGGGAGCAATGGTGTCCAGATCACAGAATTCTGGAGAGAGAGTGAAACAATATTTGTGAAGTGTGTGGTACATAAGAAATCCCGAATGCTACCTTCTGAATATTTCCCACAGACATGGTAGCTGCTAGAAATTCTTGCAGCACACTCAGCATCCTTGCCCCGTCTTAGGAAGAAGAGCCTCTGTCCCACCCCCAACCAGAACTGATTGGCCAAGTAAGAATACCTGGCAGGGGCTCAACCAATCAGATCCTCTCTCCCTGGAATGTGAAATTGGGCCTGAGGTTGTTAGGGATGGGAGCTATGTGGTGGCCATTAGTGCTTTATGTCACAGCAGAGGATGAGCTGGTTGGATGGCATTACCGACTCAATGGACATGAGTTTGATTAAACCCCGGGAGTTGGTGATGGACAGGGAGGCCTGGCGTGCTGCAGTCCATGCGGTCGCAAAGAGTCGGACACAACTGAGTGACTGAACTGAGAAGGAAGAAAAACCAATGTGTGCTCATCTGTACTATTAATAATCCCCATGGGCTGATTATTAAGATCATAGGGCATTTTTTGAGCCAAGATTGTTAACACAACCATTATTAAAAATTAAATTACGTAAACTTACAAGTAAACAAATTGTATTAATAACAAAGTTAGTTAATATGCAACACTCATCACTTCCTCATGATTTCCTGTTATTTTACACTACTGTGATGATTTTTCATCTTATTTTAAGTAAGGTCTTGAGATTGCTGACATGCCTGCATCTGCAGGATGGAAATGCTGCACTAAGGTATGCTCCCAGGCATCTCTGCCCACTGCACCTTCACATCGGCAGCTTCAAACCAGAATATGCGCGTGTGCTTAATCGCTCAGCCGTGACCCCAGGGACTGCAGCCCCCCAGGCTCCTCTGTCCATGGGATTCCCAGGCAAGAATCCTGGAGTGGGTGCCATTTCCTCCCCCGGGAATCTTCCCCACCCAGGGGTCGCACCTGCATCTCCTGCATTATAGGCAGATTCTTTCCCCTGAGCCACAGTGGAGGCCCCGCGGCGGGAGTATTTACTCCACCAGCAAACACTCAGCTCAAAGTGTTTCTCCCCAGCCAGAAAGCTGGTTGTTAGACAGAACAGCCTTGGACTGCAAGGAGATCCAACCAATGAATCCTAAAGGAAATCAACCTTGAATATTCATTGGAAGGACTGATGCTGAAGCTGAAGCTCCAACACTTTGGCCACCAGATGCAAAGCACCGACTTATTGGAAAAGACCCTGATGCTGGGAAAGACTGAGGGCAGGAGAAGAAGGAGATGACAGAAGATGAAATGGTTGGATGGTATCATCAACTCGATGGACACGAGTTTGAGCAAACTCCAGGTGATAGTGAAGGACAGGGAAGCCTGGCACGGTACAGTCCATGAGAACTCAAAGAGTCAGACACAACTGAGCAAATGAACAACAAGACAGAAGAGCAATGAAGAAAACTTCTAAGTGGGGGCGGGGGGAGGGGGCAGCGAATGAGGCAGGGTCTACAGGGAACAGAGACAGGTGTGGAGAGAGTACGCAAGTTCTCCTAGTCTCAGGCTGTTCCTTTCCAGGGGTGGAGCTGTACTGATCTCAGATTCCAACAAAACACCCGCATAGCCTTACAGTCAGTTCCTTTGTTAGGCGGAAACTAGCTCACGTTGGCTTCAGCATTCCAGCCTCCACCAATGAACCGGACATAAAAATCAATGACAACGCTGCTCTCTCTCTTTTGGGGTCATTTTAATCTATTCTTAGCCAAGCATAGAAATAAAGCCCTAATCACTGGTCAGCCATTGTTGAGATTTATTTTTTTTTCTAATCTCTGTGTAACATTCCATGTATCCTGGAGATATTCCTGCTATTTCTACCTCATGCCCAGGAACAATTGTGCGCGAGTCTGGTTGGCTGGACCCCACGGGCTCTCTGAATCCCCAGCGGCGCTTGGTGCTGCTCAGACTGACTTTTATGTAACTACTCCAAGCTGTGTGTTAATTACTGTGACACCACACCAATGATCCAATTAGCCTTTAAACGTTTGTTTAAGAAAAAGCTCTGTTCGTCACAAAGATTGGGTGGCTGGTAGGAAACTAGAACATTTGGTGTGCTAAGTGATCCGAGAGCTGGCTTTTCACATATCAGGCAGGCCCATTAGATTTTCCAGGAAGATAAAAATGCTTTTAATCTTGAAATTTCCTTCAAAGAAGCAGAAACTCCAGCTGTTTACTGGTTACCCCCTTTTCTGCCTCCCTGTATCCCCACTTCCTCCATACTTCTCTTGGCTAAATTTTCTTTCCTTTTAATAATGGTTTCAAGCCCAGCAAAATCTGTCTTCTCTTCAAATCTGCTGGTGTTCAAGGTATTGAAATGACAGTCGCTAAACAGAAAAGAAAGAGTAGAGACAGAAATGAATCCAGAGTGGTTCTCCCCCTGTGTTTGGCAGGTGAGATATCCTGGCATCTGCACAGAAAGGTAAACTTAAATACAAACAGCCCATGAAGTACACGTGGTGATTTAAAATTTTATCACCAGCTCACACACGTCTCCCACCGTTAACTAATGCCTTCTGGAAGCCATGTAATGACTACAACGTGCATCTTGGCAGCTGGCTGACAGATTCAAGCTCAACTTCCTCTCTCATCAAAATCCTAAACATATTCAAAGAGCCATTTGCACATATGCCTGAATTAGGACTTGAAAAACAAGTTATTTAACCTGCCCTCTGATCCAGCTAATAATCTGAAAACAGTTCAGTCAATATAGAAATTGTACATAAATATTTGACTTCATAGAGGATGGTCCATTTCCCAAGAGTCACGAGATGTTGTTGTTGCTGTTATTGTTGTTGCTGCTGTTGTTGTTGCTGTTCAGTCGCTCAGTTGTGTCCGACTCTTTGTGACCCCATGGACTGCAGCACGTCAGACTTCCCTGTCCTTTGCTATCTTCCGGGGCTTGCTCAAACTGAAGTCCACTGAGTCAGTGATGCCATCCAACCATCTCATCCTGTCATCCCCTTCTCCTCCTGCCTTCAATCTTTCCCAGCATCAGGGTCTTTTCCAGTGAGTCAACTCTTCACATCAGGTAACCAAAGTACTGGAGCTTCAACTTCAGCATCAGTCCTTCCAGTGAACATTCAGGATTGATTTCCTTTAGGATTCACTGGTTTGATCTCCTTGCAGTCCAAGAGATTCTCAAAAATCTTTTCCAACACCATAGTTCAAAAGCATCAAGTTATTCAGCGCTCAGCCTTCTTTACAGTCCAACTCTCATATCTGTACATGACTACTGGAAAACCCATAGCTTTAACTATATGGACCAGAGTTAAAAACACCTATTTAAAAGCTCACTTTTTCCTTTCAAGGCTTATTATTACTCACAGTTGATTTCTACCCCGATAAAATTTAGCTTTTCTTTATGACAAGGTTCAGCAAACCAGCCAAAATCTAAATGTAGCTTGTCACCTATTCTTATAGGTGCTGCTAGCTCAGAATGGTTTTCAGTTTTACATTTTTTTAAGTTTTTTAAAATCAAAAGAAGAGTTTTTCGTGACGTTTGAAAATTTTTTGAAATGCAAACTTCACAGTCCAAATATGACGTTTTATGAAAACACTCCCCCAGGCCCACTCAGTTCTGTGACCTGTGGTTGCTCTCACTCTTCAATGCAGAACTGAGTAGTTGCAACAGAAACTGCTCAGCAAAACCTCGAATAATTACTATCTGCCCTTTACATAAAAAGTTTGCCACCCCCTACTATGGTGCTGGAGAAGACTCTTGAGAGTCCATTGGACTGCGAGGAGATCAAAAATCAGTCCATCCTAAAGGAAATCCACCTTGAATATTCACTGGTAGGACTGGTGCTTGAGCTGGAGCTCCAATACTTTGTTCACCTGATGTGAAGAGCTGGCTCATTGGAAAAGACCCTGATGCTGGGAATGACTGAAGGCAGGAGGGGAAGGTGATGACAGAGGATGAGATGGTTGGATGGCATCACCAACTCAACGGACATGAGTTTGAGCGAGCTCTGGGAAATAGTGCAGGACAGGGAAGTCTGGCGTGCTGCAGTCCATGGGGTCACAGAGTCAGACATGACAGAGCAAATGAATACACACCCTTTAGGAAAGAGAAATTGGCTGAGCAAACCAAATTTGTAAAGTACACTGTTTTCCAGCATTTCTTTCATTTCTTAGTTGAGAAATGTTTCTGAACAGAGAGTGGCAAAGTGGTTTTTTGTGTAGGGAATTTTGTCACCAATTACTCTACTAGATAACACATGCCAGGGGTCTTGCACAGTGCTAGTATACAGCAGGTACTAAATAAATACTTTCACTATTCCCTTGGTGCCTGCCTTCCTTCACATGGGACCACCTGCACTTATTGTTTGTTGGTTTCTTTTTATTTTTGTTTCTGTCCTGAGCCAGCACTTCTTGCCCTGAAGCCTGTCCCTCCCTAGGGTCTAATTATTCTCGAATTTCCCAAGACCTTGCCTTGAGCCCAGCAAATCTCTCTTTAAAAGCTAGTTTCTCTGAAAACAATTTGACACAATAACGTGGCCATCGTGTGCTGATGGGGGATTGCAAGCATATCTATCACCAATGAAAAAGCTGTATTTATATCTTGGCAAAATCCATTCATCCTTTGAAGTGCCCAGAATCCTCCAGCAAGCATCACAAATCCACCTAATGTGCCCAGTTCTCAACTTTGTATCTGAGTCTCTGGTTTAGCTGACAGATGTTTAAATTCCCGGAAGGTCCACACAGCCAGACAAATCCCAAGTGGGCTGTCCAGAAGCCCATGGGTGTTAAGTTAGCTCTATCAGCCGAGGGCAGTGGAACCCAGACTCACACGTTGCCCCTGGAGATCTTTTCTCCGGCTTTCGAAGATAATCATAGTGACCATTGATGCAGAAATGTGAACGGTTCACAGCCTCACCTCCCGAGCATCTCGTGGAAGGGGACCCATTGGACCTCTTCTTTCCAGACACCCAGCCATTGTCACCCAACCTGGCCACCATCCCCACACCACACACGAGGTCTTCCCTCCACACCTCGGATCCTGCTGGTTCACTCGCTGAGGATACCCTTGCCTCCCTCCCTTCTCTTCTCTTTGGTTGTTTCACGGTAGCATCTCTCCTTGGCAGCTATTATCACAGATGGTCACCTCCTATGAGCAGCCTCCGTTGATTCCCAGAAATCTTAGTAGAGCTACTTCTTCAGAACATTGGATGTAAACCTCTGTTACAGCAAATACTGGCCCATCTTGTGATTATTTATATACCTGCCCCTTCTCTCCAGAGAAGGCAATGGCACCCCACTCCAGTACTCTTGCCTGGAAAATCCCATGGACGGAGGAGCCTGGTGGGCTGCAGTCCATGGGGTCGCTAAGAGTCTGACACGACTGAGCGACTTCTCTTCCACTTTTCACTTTCATGCATTGGAGAAGGAAATGGCAACCCACTCCAGTGTTCTTGCCTGGAGAATCCCAGGGACGAGGGAGCCTGGTGGGCTGTTGTCTATGGGGTCGCACAGAGTCAGACACGACTGAAGTGACTTAGCAGCAGCAGCCCCTTCTCTCAATACCTTACCCCTGGAGCCCACTCTGAGCCTGGCACATGGGGGGACATTCAACAATTATGTGCTCAGTGGATTCAAGTCCACAGCCTGGGACTTCCCTGGTGGTCCAGTGGCTAAGATTCTGTGTTGCCAATGCAGGGGTCCCAGGTTCGATCCCTGGTCAGGGAACTAGGCCCCACATGCTGCAACTAAAACACAGCTTAGCCAAACAAATAAACAAATATTATAAATAAATGAAGTCCACAGCCCCCCTGGACTTCATTTACCTATGACTCCTTTATAAGCAGTTGCTAGCGTCTTAAATAGCAGATGCTCATGTATGCCGCCCACTGGACTGGACCACAGGTTCCCCCAAGAAAGGACTATGTCTTATTGAATTGTATCCACTGCCCTGTCTACCACAGAGTATGTGCCCCATAAATAAGCAACTTCATGCCAATTATAGTCTTTAAACCAAGACTTTAAGTTTTAAAAAAATTTTAAGTTATTGAGGCAAATAAACTGAATTTATTTTTTTATCTTTACAAATTATCTGTCAATTTGCTAGGATGGAAGCTGTTCCCAGGAATCAAGAATGTATGAAGCACTCACCCTGGTCCCTCAACAAGTCAGGGACGGAACATAACCAAAACCAGAAACAGAATGATTTTCCAAGATTACTTTTCACCCACTCAATTACGTTGCCTTTTGAGAAAGCATTGGCCTTGGATGGTTTGTTTAATTAATGCCCTTTGTGTTAATTCCATTTGTTTCTGCTCAAACCACTCACCCCTGAGGGATGGAAAAATGTTCACTCTCAATTTTCTCCTTTGGAAACAGAAGGACACATTTCTTTGGAACTGTGTCTCCTTTGGAAAATTGAACCATGCTGAAACTCCAGTACTTTGGCCACCTCATGCGAAGAGTTGACTCACTGGAAAAGACTCTGATGCTGGGAGGGATTGGGAGCAGGAGGAGAAGGGGACAACAGAGGATGAGATGGCTGGATGGCATCACGGACTCAATGGACGTGAGTCTGAGTGAACTCCGGGAGTTGGTGATGGACAGGGAGTCCTGGTGTGCTGCAATTCACAGGGTTGCAAAGAGTTGGACACGACTGAGTGACTGAACTGAACTGAAGGGCAACTGGGATGGAACATACCAACCGATAAAATGAGGAAGGGGTCCAGAATATTATATTTTGTCACATCCCTTCCAGATCTTCAGAATCTGGAGGAGGAAAAGCATCGAATTTAGCTTTTGTGTGGTCAAGTAGCATGCAGGGAGGAGGGCATGGTGCCCACAGCACGCTGGGCACCCACCTCGGGTTGTGGGTAAGCCCTGGGCCGAGACTGGGTGGAGGGCAGGTGGGCCTCTGGGGCTGTGCCAAGGCTCTCATGGGTTGGAGAGGGAACGGGGTGGGTGAGCAGGCAGCATGCCCAGAGATGTGCTGGGGAACTGGTCCTGTGGGAACAAACACACAGACAAAAAGGCCCTAATGGGTAGCCCTTACAATAAATACCTGCACTGTGCCAATCTCAAGCTGTCCGTGTGAGAGCGCTGGACTTGGAGCTGGGGGGATGCCTGGTGCTGGGTCTCACAAGCCAGCGTGAGCCAGCACACGCTGAGTGTCACTGTGGGCGGAAGGGACTCTTAGCCCGACAGAGGGCCCTTGGGAAAAGCTCCAAACCCGAACCTGGAGCAGGGACCTGGCAAGTGAAAGTCACTCAGTCGTGTCCGACTCTTTGTGATCCCATGAACCGTACAGTCCACGGAATTCTCCAGGCCAAGATACTGGAGTGGGTAGCCTTTCCCTTCTCCAGGGATGGAAGAGAAACTGAGACCTGAAATATCAAACAAGGTTACCAAAGAAGGAGGTGGGAAGGGCACTCCAGTCAAAGGCCTGGGTGCTGAGGTCATGGAGAGCAGGGCTTGCTTATGGCAGCACGTCTGGCGGCTCAAGCAGGGGTGTGGGAGGAACAAGCAGGAAGAGACCCTGAAGCTGGGTCTCAGCCACATCACAAGGAGCCCTGTGGATTCTCTGGTAGGTTGGGACTTTAAGCAAGAGATGGACATCATGCCTTACTTTGGAAGGGCCCCCTCTGGCTCTTAGATGGATGGGGTGACTACAGCCTGGACAACAGGGCTACTGAGCAGGTTCAGCGATTGTGGAACTCCAACTTAAGCCAGTGGTAAAAGGGGACAGAGACAGACACTCTTGAGAGACAACGGGAGGTGGGAGAAAGAGAGTGGCCAATCTTGGCAAATGATATCAGGGGCAGGGTGAGGAGCAGGGGAGCGGTGGGGACAAGGACTCACCAAGTTCCAGTTTGAACAACCAGGAGGGTGGCAATGCCACTCAGCACGAGAAGACGAGAGGAGAAGGAGCTGCAGGTGAAGGTGAGTCCTCGTCACCTGGGGACCTGTCAGGGTAGGGGTGCCACCTGGACAGCCACGTGGCCATGTGCAGAAGGCACCTGGGTTTGCAGGTGGTGAGCTCAAGAGATGGATGTGAGTTCAAGCCATAGTTTAACTGTAATCTTACTATAATTTGAGTCATAAAGGAGAACCAAAGGGCCCAAGGGAGCTGTGGATGTGAGAAGCAAAGGGCCCAGGGGAGCTGTGGACATGAGAAGCAAAGAACTGATGGTCACACCCTGCAGAGCACCAGCCTCCATGGGATGGAAGAGAAGCAAGCATTGCTGAGGGTGCTTTCGGGTACCAGTAACGGGATGGTCAACTCAAACAATAAAATCAGTTCATGAAACTGGAAAGCCCAGAGGGAATCTCTGGCCTGGGCCAAGGACGCAGCCAGGTCTGCAGGGACCCATTTTCCTTTCAGTTCTTTGCTCAGCTTCTGCCAGCATTGTCTTCATCCCAAGGCTGACTCCCAGAGCTACACTCTCCTCAAAAATAAGCACCTCTCTGCCCTGGTACAAGTCCTAAGCTTCCTTCCCTGCAGTCTGGCTCAGATGGAGGCCCACTTATGAATCTGTCTCCCTGGCCAGGGGTATGGAATGTGCTGATTGACTTAACCCAGGTCATGGGCCCTACTCTGGGAACCTGGGGTGCTATCAGCTTTCCTGAACCGCAAGGACCAATGAAGTTAGAGTTGGGAGAGAGAAAGGGGCCACCAACAAGTGCCCAAAGTCAGTGGACCCTCAGAAAGGAGGCTAGGAGATGAACCACCCAAGAGCCAGGAAGAAGACCAGCAGATAACAATGGGTATATGAAACCAGGAAGGAATGAGCTTCAAACAGAGGTGGTTACCAGCGTTAAGTGCCATGAAACAGTCAAATAAAACTGGAGATTAGAAAGTATCCTGGGCCTTATGACGAGGAAGGTAAGCACCTGCTTGCGTGCATGCGTGCTAAATCGCTTCAGTTGTTTCTGACTCTTTGTGATCCTATGAACTATAGCCCGCCAGATTCCTCTGTCCACGGAATTCTCCAGGCAAGAATACTGGAGTGGGTTGCCACTGCCTTCTCCAGGGGATTCCTGACTCATGAATCGAATCCGAG
Source organism: Redunca redunca (assembly GCA_006410935.1). Classification (NCBI taxonomy): domain Eukaryota; kingdom Metazoa; phylum Chordata; class Mammalia; order Artiodactyla; family Bovidae; genus Redunca; species Redunca redunca. The sequence goes on along the minus strand of SJYQ01016926.1, from coordinate 70,366 downwards.
TCTCTTATGTCTCCTGCATTGGAAAGCGGGTTCTTTACTGATCAACAAATACTTATCAAGACCCCAGCCCCTGTCAGGCCAGGTACTAGATCCTGGGATAGAGTGGCAACAAGGTCGGGCTAGAGGCTGGGGTCTAGTGGGACAGCCGACAGCCAAGTGGGCCCGTGTGTAAGTACCATGATAAGGGAGACTTGGGAACAAGCTGCAGGGACACTGACACCAACTTGAGGGCTCAGGGGAGGCTCTCAGCAGAAGTGGCAGGGGACCTGACACTGGAAGGAGGCACAGGAGCTGGGCGGGCAGGTGGCGGGCTGGAAAGGGAGCCGAGTACCAGACAGAGGAAGGCACGCGCAGAGCTCAGGGATAAGAGGGGCTGCGTGAAGCTGGGTGTGGCTGGAGCACAGAGGATGGCTCAACCGTGCCCTCATCCTGGACAAAACAGGCAGAGCCCTTGGCACACCTCCAGAGGCCTCACCCACCCAGGCCATGAATCGCTGCTCTTCGAGTGGGGTTACAACTCAACCCAGGGTGTCCCCATCTTGTCTCAAAGATCCCAAAGGAGGCCTGAACTAACAACTTCCCGAAGGAAGGATATGAAACACATTTGACTATAAACTCCCAGAGGACAGGGATTGTCATCTGTTTTCATTCACTGCCATCTCCCAGGCCTGAGACATGGTAGGCTTTCAACAAATAATTGTGGAATAAATAAAGGAAGCAAGCAAGGAGGAAGGAAACCACTGACTTCCCTCCCTGAGTCCCCTTTCTGGCCATCTCATCAAAAAACAACAACAAATAGGACTCCCCTGGCAGTCCAGTGGTTAGGACTCCGCACTCCCAATGCAGGGGGCATGGGTTCCACCCCCGGTCGGGGAACTTAGATCCCCCCTGCCGCACCGAGCAACCTAAAAAACAAAACCAATAAATAACACAGATTCGTAAACACACCTGGCACTTACATTATTCCTAAAAGGTCACCAGCTACCCTTAAAATGGCCTGCTTGAGATTCAATGTCAATCTTTGGGGGAATTCATTTTGTTGTGAGTGTGGGCATTGCTTGCCCGCCTTCATTTGTAATGCAGCCTCAGAGGAGGCAGGCAACGGGACTGGGAGAGGATGAAGTTCTCATCTCTAAGTGCTATTCAATGTCTACTATTTCCAAGTGCTTTTTTCTACCTAATAGGTAGACTGTATCTTGAAATGGAGCTGGTCAGGATCTTTTCACCTCCCATTTCAATGAGGCTGTAGTTTAATTGGAGGTAGAATAACATTTACATATATAATCATTACATCTCAACAAGAGGCAACTAAAAGCTCCTTATGAATGCATATCCTGCCACCTTGTTTCATGAAACATCCTTAACACTGGTTAATTTTCTGTTTCGGTGATATTGATAGATTATATCAATGAAAAACTTTGTTAGAGTATGTGTCTGAGGATTAAAAGAGACCCTGTTATAAAATGTCTGTTTTCTCATATTTAGAATAAAAGTGATCATGATCTTCTGTATAGTAATCATTTATGTGCACACAAATATTTAGTGCTTTTCATGCTCTTTCAGTCAGTACTTTCTCCTTTGAACCCTGGAACAGCTCCTCGAGGTACATAAAGGGAGACATCACTCCTCGTTTATCAGTGAGGAAAAGAGCGGCACTGCGAGGTGAGGTGACTTATCCAAGATTAATGGGGTGACAAAAACCTGTTCTTAATCCCATGCTCTTTCTATCCTTTCATGTGATAAAGCGATACATACTATGGTTTTCAGGAATTATTGTTTGCCAAAAGTTTACACCACCTAGGTGCACAGTGACAGCGAAGAAACCACAAGAGATGTGCATAAGCTGTTCACTGCGAGACTGCAAGAGTCAGAGCACGCTAGAGGGCCCATGACTCAGAGAAGGGGCTCTTAACTAAGACTGCCTGGCTTCAGACTCGGGCTCTGTCACTAACACCTGCGTGAACCTTGGGCCAGTTCCTTCATGGCCCTGGCCCTGGTGGACATGAGGGGTTGTCTCTGTTTCCCCAGCCTTCTGGTTTGAGGTTCTCATGAATACAAGAACACTGCCTCTAACTGCCAGCTCCCAGGGTAGCAAAAGTGATCTCACTCACTGTGGTGTCAGCGACCCTATCAGCGACCCGATGGACTATAACTCGCCAGGCTCCTCTGTCGGTGGGATTTTCCCCGGCAAGAATACTGGAGTGAGTGGCCATATCCTTCTGCAGGGGTATCTTTTCCCACCCAAGGATTGAACTCGCATCTCCTGCGTTGCAGGCGGATTCTTGGCCACTGGGCCACTGGGGAAGCCCAGCAAAAGCAATCTAAGCTAAGCCAATCAATTCATTCCATCCTCAGGCCATGTCATAGAGTCATTCAAGGCCACGTGACCCACGTTAGTCCAATCAGAGGGAAGCCCAGGACTCTCGCAGGGGATGCTGGGACAAAACCCTCCCACCGTGTGTGAAGGAGGAAGCACAAAGTCCTAGGAGCTTCCGGCAGCCATCTTGGGTCCATGAAGGGATTCAACCTTAGGAAGAAGGGGACATTCTGAAAGCAGAGTGACACATGGAGAGACCCTGGATTTCCCCCCTCCCCCCATATCGCTGACTCAAGCCTGCCGTTAACTCTGACTCTCAATTACTTGAAATAATAGATTATTGTTTCTGCCAATTTGACTCTGGTTTCCCAGTACAACCAAAAACACCCCAAACCAATCTGCCCAAACTTCTCAGCTGCAGGACAGCAATAACAGTCACCCTCCTAAGTCTGCTGTGAGGCTCAAAGGAGATATCACACATGATTCCTGGCTCTGTCCTATTCCTGACCAGCCCTCTGCCCCACCTATGACCTGGTGGGATCATCTCATCCTCTTTGTCTCACTGAAAAGTCTGATTCTTTCTGCTAACAAAAAAAGCCAAGTCTTTCAAAACTAAATATCACACTTAGCCTCAGGGCTCTAAATGAACCACACTTAAATGCAGGGGCTCGGCGAGGATGTGCTACTTTGAAATCGTGTTCTATTGGAAACTGCTGTAGCGGGAGGGCAGGGCTATTCTGTCATCATCATACTGCTCGTCACTTCCAGGCATTTGGCGACTTTACTGCCTTTTCCCCGGTGTCCCCTGGGTGGATGTCCTTAACCTATTATGTGTTGATATTTCAGGGTCTGGGAGATAAATTGCTCTCTGCGTAAAATATGGCAGTGGATCTATACCCCTAAGCTCCGATAATTAGTTTTTAATGTAACTACAGTTCTTTCGAGGAGATGTTTTCACGCTCTAAAATCTTCTTAAAAGCGTCCCTTAGGCTGAAATTAAGTTGGAAGGAGTGTCATGGAGGCCTGTGGCAATGGGCAAGCCGGCTCAGGTTACCAGGCAGCCTGCCGTGATTCATGGGCCTCGAGCAGAGGGAGGCTGGCCCTCCGCTCACCTCCGCGGCCAGGCCTGCTCTGGCCTGTAGCCGCCAAAGCAAAGGGCGAGAATGCACTTCATCACCCAATGTGACACCCGGAGTAATCGTTACAGATGGGTTTTCAAGAAGGGGGAGGATGAGGAAGGCGCAGGCTGGGGGCAAGTAGGGGAGGAGAGGATAGGAGTGGGGAGGGGGCGGGGATCCTCCCAAGGCCTCCCTTTTCACGATATCAAAGAGTTTTCTTTATCCAGCCAATCGTAGATTTCTTTTCTATTAGGTCAAAAATATCTAGTTCAGTTAAGGCATTTAAGATTCATAAGGGACCACAGCCAGCCTGTTCCTTTGGAAGAAAACCAGATTCCTTCTGGAAATGCTTCGCTTCCCAGCTGCGGCGTCCCAGCCTGCTCCAGGTCCTTCCCTAGCCTGCAGGCACAGGAACTCCCCGCCTTCCTCCTGGTCATCTCAGCATGAGGGTCGGGCTCTGCAAAGACAAACTTTCACCATCCTGTCCGGAGCTGGCACAACTGTACAGACTTCATCTGGGGTATTACTATTCGCCTCGAGGCAATTAACCCTTCATGTGCTTAACTGGTTACATAAAGAACAGCAAATGAGAACCTGCATAAGCCTGAGGATCCAGAAGGGACAGGATACCGTAAAATGCCAAATTCTCCGCAGATCCCAAAGAAATTCCAAGTTCCCAGATATCCAGCAGATCTATGAAAACATGTCCTTTCCTTCTGCCTGAAGCTAACCTAAGGGGGAAAAAAGCGGTTTAAAAATAATGCAAGTGGGCGATTTACTTCCATCACTGGACACACACGGAGGCCCCGGACAGCTCCCGTCAAGGCGTGCTCTGGCTGTCGGGTCAGGGAACCTACCTCACGCATGAGCCAAGGGAGCAGTGAAGGCTTAGTGGCTTCTCGTGGTGGGAGGTTTCCGTGGTCTTGAGCAGATTCCTAGAGGAACTGACTAGTCTGTCCATTTCCTGCAATGACTCGGGCTGAAGGCTATGGCTGGGCCTCACCACTGAGGCCCCAGAGGAGTTCCTGGACTCCCCCATCACATTGGCCAGTGGGGCTCACAGCTCTCCCATTCTTCCCTGGCCTGTTCAGTGCAGTGACGCTCCCCTCCCCCAGGAGAGGCCCAATAGCCATGACCTCCAGAGGAAGCCAAACAGCCATGACCTCCAGAGGAAGCCAAACAGCCATGGAAACCTTCGGAGGCAAACATTCCAAAAATTATAACATCCGGTGTCCGTAAAAGAAGGAGGGTGGAGGTGAGCCCTCTCTTACAGATGGATGGTTGAGGTGATGGGTGGAATGTTCCAGAACTGGAAGCTACAGAACTGGGGGAGAGCCTGGCTGCAAGCGCTTACCAGCTATGTGACCTCATGTGAATGACTCTACTCACCCCCCCACCCCCCCACCCCCGCCCCAGCCTCAGTTTCCTCCTCAGGGGAATGGGCAGTGGCGCTTGGTCTCACTGTTGAGGGGCTCGGCAGAGGGCCTGACAGAGTAGCTGCATCTCTGCTTACTTCTGGGGACCACTTAGCCAGGTCCATCCCCCTGACCCAGTCATTCCTTTCCTAGGACTGTTTCCCAAGGAAACGACCAGAAATGTCCCATAAAGACTCATGTGCAAGGGTACGCGTCCAAGCACTATTTGAAGCAGGAATAAGTGGAAATGAACTGAACACCCAGGAGTCACAACTGGCTAAGTAATCATGGTGAATCCACATATTGGGATCCGTGCAGGATGGAGCCCCCAGAGCCACACCAAGTGCGGTCATCTAAGGAAAGAATCAGCTTGCACTCAGGATTACGGGAGCTCTCTGCACCTTCACCCAGGAGATATTCCAATATCTGGTCATCATAATCATTAATATTTAAAGTCAGCATTGACGTATATGCCCTGCTGTGTATAAAACAGATAACTAATGAGAACCTGCTCTGTGGCACAGGGAGCTCTACTCAATGCTCTTGGTGACCTAAATGGGAGAGAAATCCAAAAAAGAGGGGTATGTGTGTACATATGACTGATTCACGATTTTTCTGCTGTGCAATAGAAACTAGCAAAACACTGTAAGACAACTACGTTCTGATAAAAATTAATCAGAAATAAAATGAAGAAAAACAATTTTAAGTCAGAAGTAATAACAATAAAAATTATTAGACCCTGAGTGTCCTAGATTAGTGGTCCGTAAACCTGGGTGCACCTTAGAACCACCTAAAGAAGCTTTAAAACTACAAACACCCAAACCACACCCCAGAGCCATTAATTCAAAGCCCTCAGGAGGGAGCCAAGGCGCTGAGCATTACTTTTTTATAATTCCAACTGACAGCCCAAATTGAGACCCACTAAAACCTATTAAAGTAGAATTCAAAAAGTTCTCAGAAAAGATGAGTTTGACAATCAGTTCAGGACATATGAGAGGCCTTGAAGAAGTCAGTTCTATTTCTGCAGTCAAATTGTTCCTGCAGGGGAATTCGCTGGCTATCCAGTGGTTGGGAGTTGGCACTATCACTGATGTGGCCCAGGCTCAGTCCCTGGTCAGGAAACTAAGATCCTGAAAGCCGTGTGGCATGGTCAAAAAAAATTACCCCAAAGGAAAAAAAAATTATTCCCAAAGAGAAGGGAGAGAAACGTAACCAAAAAAAAAAAAAAAAGCAGCAACAAAAGAGGTAAAGAGCCAAGGAGAAAAACGTGCCAAAAATATGTCCTAAGCTTATAAGAAAGACTTGCTGATGGTCACTGAACAGAAAATGAGTGATGCTTAGAAAGTTGTGAGGCAGTGACCCTTTTATTGACCCCTAGAGGTGGATAGAACTGTGGGATTCATCCAGTCTCTCTGCCAATAAGGCCCAGTCTCATATTCCCCCACCATGGAAAGAATTCCCCTCAAAAGAAAAAAAGATACCACATGTGTTTTTAACTCTATTTGGAACCTACAGAAGGAAAGGAGATGGACAAAGGGACTCTTTTCCAACTTAAAGAAAAGCAAAGATTTTCAAAAAAGGAACAGTAAATCATTCATGGTAAACAAGAAACTGAGACCCAACATAACTGAGATCATAGAAGAGCTCAGGATCATTCAAATGGGTTCAAGTGTTTAAGCCCAAATAGAAACATCCTGGGATAAAAGAAGAATCTGTGGATTTAATCTGAGGACAGCTATCAGCATTCTCGGGAAACCAGGTTAAAATGGGAGACCTAGAAAGCAACAAATACCACTACCATTTTCGAATAAGGTTGTATCCTGGAAACTTGAGGTTGGTGAACCTGAATTTACACCTTCACAAAATTCTTACATGAATTAATAAACAGATGATGTGTCCAAGTTGAGAAAAGAGAGGAAGGAAGGAAGCATTGATTACCAGCAATCAACATGAACTTACTCAAGAATTCACTCCAGACACAGGGTAGCTAGACAAGTAGATTAGGAAGAAACACAGAAATGGTCCTGTGATATCTCTAAACTTCCTTTGTAGCCTTATGATGAGAACACACATCGCGTGCCTTGATGATGGTAGATGGCGAGGCGAACACCCAAGGCCAGAATCTTGGACCCTCTGTCATTCCCAGCCTCGAAAGGCCCTGGTGGTAAATTTGGGAAGGCTTGACCACCTGGGCCCATCCTTACCATAATGGCATCATCTTCTAAAATTTGACATGTCTGTCTGTTTATCTATGTATTTGAGGCAACTTTAAAAGGTACGGCAAACTGGGATGACCCAGGGAGATGGGACGGGGAGGGAGGTGGGAGGGGGGTTTAGGATGGGGAACACATGTACACCCATGGCTGATTCATGTCCATGTATGGCAAAACCACTACAATATTGTACAGTAATTAGTCTCCAACTAAAATAAATAAATTTTTAAAATAAAATAAAAATAAAAGGTATGCCGAACAGGTTATTAAAAATAGAATCAGAAAATCAAGACTGAGAAAAGGAAGAAGAGACGAACATTCTAACCAGAAATGTTTCCAAAAGAGAGCATTACATTTGACTCTGCGTTTCTCAGCAGCCAAGCCAAGAAAGGAAGCATGATTAGTTTCACTTCTGCTCCTAGAAAGATGATGCATTTTTATCTTGGTAACAAACCAAGAGAGAAATCTATCAGTTGGGACCTCACACAGGATACACTGACCAAGCCTATCACAGCAACGTCTTCAGTGACGGTGCACGCATGCTAAGTTGCTTCAGTCGTGTCCATCTCTTTGTGACCTGGTGGACTGTAGCCCACCAGGCTCCTCTGTCCGTGGGATTCTCCAGGCAAGAATACTGGAGTGGGTTGCCATGCCCTCCTCCAAGGGATATTCCCAACCTCGGGATTATTTTTGTCTCCTGCATTGACAGGTGGGTTCCTTCACACTAGGGCCACGTGGGAAGCCCTCAGTGAGGGTACCAGCAAGAAATGCTCAGTACGCTCCGTTTAGGATAATTTGCAGAGTTTCATGAAGGGGCTCCTTACAAGGGGAAGAGCAGGGTGCAGGAACCCACGGGACCAGTGCTATATCCTGGAGGCTGCTGGCGCTGGGGCTATTACACCCTGGGCTGGCAGAGACAACAGAGGGATGCAATCAGCCCAGAATGGGGCTCTGGCTCCTCCCACTCTCCAATCCCCTGCTAAGGCCCCCTCTGAGCCCGGGGAGAAGTCAGAAGGAGCCCCCTGGATACAGTCCTCACGGAGCAGCCTCCTGGGATACAGAGGAGTGGGGAGTAAGACAAGGAGTGAATCTGGAAGGGTGAAGAGCAGAGAACTGTTGTAAGTAGCTTTGTGGTTTCACAGAAAGTATAAACAGGATTTGATAATACTGCTTTTCATATAAAACAGAGAGATAAATGGATCTTCAACATAATTCAGAAAGGACATTCTACAAAGTAGATGTTAATGTCACTTTCTGATGATGTGAAAGTGAAAGTTGCTCAGTCGTGTCCGACTTTTTGCGATCCCATGGACTATACAGTCCATGGAGTTCTCCAGGCCAGAATACTGAGTAGGTACCCTTTCCCTTCTCCAGGAGATCTTCCCAACCCAGGGATTGAACTCAGGTCTCCTGCATTGCAGGCAGATTCTTTACCAGCTGAGCCACAAGGGAAGCCCAAAAGTACTGGAGTGGGTAGCCTATCCCTTCTCCAGAGGATCTTCCCAACCCAGAAATCAAACTGGGGTCTCCTGCATTGCAGGTGGATTCTTTACCAACTGAGCTATCAGGGAAGCCATTCTGATGATGCAACACGATACAGAAAGAATGTAGAACTCCCTGAGGATTAAACAGACCATGTGTCCTTTACGTGGTATTCTAAAATTGACGCTCCCCTTTTTGAAGGGGGAAGGCGGTCAAAGAGCACCTAGTGTGCTGATGTGGTCTTCCAGTGGCTGAAGAAAGATCTGCTGAGCTTTAAACCCCAAAGGAACAAGAGGCAGGGTGGGGAGGATAGTCTGTTCTGACTCAGGTTTTGCCCAGAGGGAAGACCAGAGATTGAAGAGCCATTCATTTGAGCAGCCAGGAAGGGAAACAGGAGTTGTTCCTGGAGAAGACAGTTGAGAACGTAACAACTACCTTCAGTATTTGAAAGACTATCCTTCAGAAAAGAGATTGTCCAGTTCTCTGTGTCATTCCAGAGGACAGAGCAAGGACCAATGGGAGAAGCAGATAAATTGCAGCTCCATAAAGGAGATGGTTAGACAGCATCACCGACTCAGTGCACATGAACTTGAGCAAACTCTGGAGACGGTGAAGGACAGAGTCTGGTGTGCTGCAGTCCATGGGGTCACAAAGAGTCGGACACAACTGAGCAACTGAATAAAGGAAGGAAGAACTTTCCAGGAATTCAGGCTACCAAAACAAGGAGTGGGCTACTGCAAAACAGGAGTCGGCCTCACATTACTCCAGCAGAGGCTGCAGGCAGATGACAGAGGGAGGAAGACAGTGGCCTGTGTTGAGTCCACTTGCTTCCAAGTAACACTTTGCTATGTGCTTGACAGGCATAGATTCATTTACTCTTCTAAGGATGTAGTGACATCATCCCCAACTTCAAAAGAGGAAATAAAGGACACGGTTGGTAACTGACAGCCCAGATTTGGTCCTGCTCATCCAAGTGCATGTATTTAAGTAGGTGGCCCAGCCCCTTCTGCCCTAGAAGGGATTCTTACTTTCAGTGGAGGGTGAAACTCATTATGCTATTCAGCTTCTAAATTTCTCCTATTCCCAAGCTGAATATAATTATGCTAAAATCCAGGGATCCTCTTGAAAGAATTATGAAAGGTGAGCTCCGTGTGGCCTGGGATGGCAGGAAAGAACTGCAGTCTTGTGGGAGGGGATGACGTGAATGCAGGTGAGAAGGGAGGATGCTCCGTGTAAGGGAGCAGGGGAGAGAAAAGAGGTGCAACCAGAACAAGGACTGGAGAGGAATCTGCAGGGGCTATATGACCAGTAGGGTTAGAGCCATAAATTCAGAGCAGTTGGCTAGGCCACAGCATGGAAAGCACTGGATGCCAGGTTGGGACTTCAGATCTTATTGGTAGATAAAAGGAAATCATTGAAAGTGTTAGGGCAGGAGAGTGGCACAATGAAAGCACCATTTTAGAAAGATCAGCCTGGCAATAGGGCTTAGGTGGTGCTAGTGGTAAAGAATCCGCCTGCCAATGCAGGAGACTCAAGAGACAAGGGTTTGACCTCTAGGTCAGGAAGATCCCCTGGAGTAATAAATGGCAACCCACTCCAGTATTCTTCCCTGGAAAATTTCATGGACAGAGGATGGTGGGCCCCAGTCCATGGAGTCGCCAACAGCTGGATGTGACTGAGCAGCTGAGCACACACACAGTGTGTGTGGTGGCAGTGAGGCAGGGGACAGATTACAACAAAGATGCACCGGAAGTGGGAGGCCACAAGGTGGGAGGCCTAGGCAAGATACAGGAAGATCAGCATAAGTAACTCAGTGTCATTTCAAGGTGGGAATTGGCCTTCTGGGCTAAGAACAGGACTACAGATTAGTGCTGGTCTCCATGATCAATGCAGCTAGCTAAATGTGATGCACTGGGACTTCCCTGGTGGGCCAGTGGTTAAGAATCTGCCTTGCAGTGCAGTAGACACAGGTTCGATCCCTGGTTGGGGAACTAAGATCCCACATGCCATGGAGAAACTAAGCTCACGTGCTACAACTAGAGAGTCCATGCACCACAATGAAAAGATCCGTCCTGCCACAACTAAGACCCAACGTGGCCAAAATAGTGAAATAAATAAATGTGAGTAAGTCAAGTCGCTCAGTCGTGTCCAACTCTTTGCGACCCCATGGACTGTAGCCTACCAGGCTCCTCCCTCCATGGGATTCTCCAGGCAAGAGTACTGGAGTGGGTTGCCAATAAGTGTTATATGTTTAGTATATGCGCACCTTCTTGCAACAGCTAGTTAATTAAATACCTATATTGATAATCGACCTGATCGTTTTCTGTGGCAGAGCTCTTGAGTCATTCTGGAAATCCTCCATGAACCACAGCTCCAGGGGGCCATGCATTTATGAAGTCACCTCCCCTTGTCTCTGGGCTGAGCTGCCACTGCTGTAACCTGTACAGTTTAGTCGCTCAGTCGTGTCCAACTCTTTGTGACCCCGTGGACTGCAGCACACCAGGCCTCCCTGTCCATCAAACTCATGTCCATCGAGTTGGTGATGCCATCCAACTGTCTCATCCTCTGTCATCCACTTCTCCTGCCTTCAATCTTTCCCAGCATCAGGGTCTTTTCCAATGAGTCAGTTCTTCACATCAAGTTGCCAAAGTATTGGAGCTTCAGCTTCATCATTAGTCCTTCCAAAGAATATTCAAGACTGATATCCTTTAGGATGTATGACTGGCTTGATCTTCTTGCAGTCCAAGGGACTCTCAAGAGTCTTCTCTAAACACCACAGTTCAAAAGTATCAGTTCTTCAGTGCTCAGTTTTCTTTATGGTCCAACTCTCACATCCATACATGACTACTGGAAACACCATATTTTTAACTAGACAGGCCTTTGTCAGCAAAGTAGTATCTCTGCTTTTTAATATGTTGTCTGTGTTGGTCATAGTTTTTCTTCCAAGGAGTAATTGTCTTTTAATTTCATGGCTGCAGTCACCATCTGCACTGATTTTGGAGCCCAAGAAAATAAAGTCTGTCACTGTTTCCATTGTTTCCCCATCTGTCTGCCATGAAGTGATGGGACCAGATGCCATGGTCTTCATTTTTTGAATGTTGAGTTTTAAGCCAACTTTTTCACTCTCTTGTTTCACTTTCATCAAGAGCCTCTTTAGTTCCTCTTCACTTTCTGTCATAAGGCTAGTGCCATCTGCATTTCTGAGGTTCTTGATATTTCTCCCAACAATCTTGATTCCAGGTGTAACATATAAGATGCAGCAGAATTGACTTTGCACCGGTTCTGAGCCTCAGCCTATAGAAAGTTTGGAGGCTTCTACTTTTTATCTCTTAGGAGCCATGTAAGAACTCCAGGACACACCATGGGTGAGACCACAAGGAGGGCATTACAGGAAGAGAAAGGCCCTCCAGGAGGGACCACCTGGAGGAGGAATGAGCCCAGCAAACTCTGAGCTCCAGACATGTGACCCCAGTGGACCTGTTGGAGCCCCCGTCCCGGGAGCCTTTCTAGCTGAGCCACCAGACACAGGAGTAGAGAAGACACGAATCTGCCCCAGGAGATATCAAGCAGAAGGGAGGCAGACTGATCCCCCTGCATCCTGTCTAAATTCACAACCCACAGCATCATGAGAAAGAGTTAAGGGCCTGTTGTTTGAAGCAACTTAATTCTGGGAATAGTTTTCAACACAGCAATAGATAACTGAAAGTGAGATCTCCTAGACTCACTAAAAACCCTTGTCCATGTGACTTACCTCCCCCAACCCAAGAGGAGGAGTCCAGCAGCCTTGTTGGGAACACATAACTCCATTCCAACCAGGCACAACTGGCTTCAGGACAGAGTCTAGAATCGAGGCTGGGATGTGATAGCCTTGGTCCCTGAGACTGGCAACAGTGGAGACCTGGTGCCTCTCAGGGTTATGGGAGAGCCATCCACAGCCACGAGGTGAGAGCCCAGGAAAGCAGGAAAAGATGGCAGACACGACACTTTCCAATTCCTGCTTCTCCTTCCCTGTGAGCCCCATGGTAATTTGTGTGACTCTGAATGGCTCACACTTCCCTTGTGCACTTGGTAGCAAAGCCGATGGCATCAGCACCCCCTTCTCCCTGCCTGTCCTGTGCTCTGGTCACCCTGGAAGAAGGAGGTATTGTGTGACCGCTTCTAAGGCTGGAAACACATATTCAGTTGGCTTCTAAATGACCAGGACAGTGTTAAGGCAGCCCTGAGTCTCTCAACAAAACTCCTCCTCCCTACAATTTTTGTGTGTCTCAGTTCAGTTCAGTTCAATCACTCAGTCGTGTCCAACTCTTTGCGACCCCATGAATCGCAGCACGCCAGGCCTCCCTGTCCATCACCAACTCCCGGAGTTCACTCAGACTCACATCCATTGAATCGGTGATGCCATCCAGCCATCTCATCCTCTGTTGTCCCCTTCTCCTCCTGCCCCCAATCCCTCCCAGAATCAGGGTCTTTTTCCAATGAGTCAACTCTTCGCATGAGGTGGCCAAAGTATTGGACGTTTAGCTTTAGCATCAGTCCCTCCAATGAACACCCAGGACTGGTCTCCTTTAGAATGGACTGCTTGGATCTCCTTGCAGTCCAAGGGACTCTTGAGAGTCTTCTCCAACACCACATTTGGAGCATCAATTCTTCAGCGCTCAGCTTTCTTCACAGTCCCACTCTCACATCCATACATGACCACTGGAAAAACCATATCCTTGACTAGACAGGCCTTTGTTGGCAAAGTAATGTCTCTGCTTTTGAATATGCTATCTAGGTTGGTCATAATTTTCCTTCCAAAGAGTAAGCGTCTTTTAATTTCATGGCTGCAGTCACCATCTGCAGTAATTCTGGAGCCCCCAAAAATAAAGTCTGACACTGTTTCCACTGTTTCCCCATCTATTTCCCATAAAGTGATGGGACCAGATGCCATGATCTTCGTTTTCTGAATGTTGAGCTTTAAGCCAACATTTTCACTCTCCTCTTTCACTTTCATCATCAAGAGGCTTTTTAGTTCCTCTTCACTTTCTGCCATAAGTGTGGTGTCATCTGCATATCTGAGGTTATTGATATTTCTCCTGGCAATCTAAATTCCCAAAGCACTTTCACTTATCATTAATAGGATGATGAGAATTAATGTTTACACAGCAGACACTTTAACAAATGCTTCATATCCATTGGGGCATATCAGCCTTTTAGCAGCCTTGTGAGGTAGGGATGTGATTCTCCCAGTTTACAGATGAGGAAACTAAGACTTGGGGGGTGGTGGGGGGAACTCGCTTGCCCAAAAAGCCACACATTCAGGAAATGGTAGAGGCAGCATACACCCAGAGGGTGCCCACTCTAATGGCCTCTTCTTGAGCTAGTCTCTTTTTACAGATGGACGTTCCACTGAAGGACCACAGGGAGGCCCCTGTCCTCTCTGGTGGTGGCCTGGGACCTTCTCTGCACTGTCCCACAGCTTCATCCTGCAGGACTTGCCCCATCTCTGGACTGCATTGGGGGAAGGGGAGGAAGATGGTCAGGTGTGGGCAGCCAGGGAGGAGGGGGAAGAAGGAGGGCGTGAGCATGTCCCAATCCTGCTCCTCACCCCAGCTCACCCCAACACAGAACACCAGGGCCCACTGGGAGAAAAGCACCCAGCCTGAGGCAAGGAAAAGTAGGGTAAGTTTCAAGTCACCCAGATTACTTCTGGTCTGTCTAGACCCATTCTCATTACTCAGAAAAACTTTCACCCAATGCCTGCATCTCTAAAAATACAGCTTATGTGTGCCTCTCATCATAAAAAAAAAACCATGAGAGTTACCAACAGATGCTAAAATTATTGGGTGAAATTTTGGTAGGGAATAAGATACTTACAAGGCTTAGATTAGTTATTAATTACAAAGGGGAAACCTGTCATTTATCAGTGACAGTACTAAGTAATCCACGGCGATGTCACTGTCACAGGACAAATCAGTGTCACACGCCTCCAGGCACGATGTCCTGAGAAGACAGCACCTGTGGTTTCCTGCCAAAGGCAGTCTGAATCTAAACACGAGGAAACCTCAGGCAAACCCAAAGTGAGGGATATTCTTCAAGATGAAACTAGCCTACATGATTCAAAATCCCAGGGTCGTACTTTATAGCACAGGGAACTCTGTTCAAGGTTATGCAACAGCCTGGACGAGAGGGAAGTTTCAGGGAAAATGTGAAAGTTGCTCAGTCGTATCCAACTCTTTGCGACCCCATGGACTATACACAGTCCGTGGAATTCTCCAGGCCAGAATACTGGAGTGGGTAGCCTTTCCCTTTTCCAGGGTATCTTCCCAACCCAGGGATCAAACCCAGGTCTCCTGCATTGCAGGTGGATTCTTTACCAGCTGAGCCACAAGGAAAGCCTGAGAATACTGGAGTGGATAGCCTATCCCTTCTCCAGCAGATCTTCCCAACCCAGGAATTGAACCGGGGTCTCCTGCATTGCAGGCAGATTCTTTACCGACTGAGCTATTGGGGAGGCCCTCAGGGAGAATGGATACATGTATGTGTATGGCTGAGTCCCTTTACTGTTCACCTGAAATTATCACGACATTATTTGTTAATTGGCTATACCCCAATATAAAATAAAAAGTTAAAAAAAAAAAACCCAAGGTCAGAATTCTCTGGCGGTCCAGTGGTCAGGACTAGGTGCTCTCAGTGCCAAAGGCCCAAGGTCCCTGGTCAGGGAACTAAGATACTACAAGCCATGCAGTGAAGCCAAAAAAAAAAAAAAACCAAGCAAAAATGGCAAGGTCATAAAAGGCCAAGAAAGTCTAAAGAACCATCCCAGATAAAAGGAGATTTAAAAGATAGGATAATAAATGTGATGTATGATCCTTGATTGGGTCATAGACCCAAGATGGAGCAAGCGGGTGGAATGAGGGAAGGTAGAAACTTACTATAAAGGACCTTACTAGGGAATTGTAGTAATTTAAATATAAACCGTGGGTTAAATAATAGCCTGCATGGATCAATGTCCCATTTCCTGATGTTGATAATCTTACTGTGGTTGTGTAAGAGAATGAATGTCTTTGTTCTCAGGGAACATACACTGAAGTGTCTATGGGCAAAAGAGGGATTGCACAAATAAAACAAATGGTACCAACAGATGAATCTAGGTGAGACTGGTACTTAGGAGTTCTTTCTATGAGTTTGAATCATTTCAAATTTAAAAGTTTAAAAATTATGCACAAGTATTACATTTGGATGTTGGGAGAAAAGACATTTTAAGGACAGGCTTTGAGCTGTGGCATCTTGCAGCCAGTCCAAAAAACAATGCCTTCTCTGAATTTTCTTAAGGTCTCTAAATGCATGGCCACAACCTTTGCACTCCATGAATTGGGAAGAGGCCCCCATCCTCAGAGATGCAGCTCACTGGCCTGAAGCTCCAAGTGTCTGAAGGAGGAGCAGAGAAATGCAGGGGGAAACCTGTGAAGCGCCAGAGACAGGAAGTAACAGCCCTCCTCCTTCACAACAATTTGATCAAAATGGTCCCAGGGATGCTCTTGCTCACCTCTTCCCACTCCAGCGCCATGGCCCTATTTAGTTCGAGCCAACTCATCGATTTTGCTCATTACTTTTCCTATTGAACTCTTTGGTCCACAGTTGGGATCATTTGCAAATAAAGCCCAGGGTTTCCAGGGGTTTCTGAGGCAATCAACCAGGCAGGAATGCAGTCCCTCATGTCAGATCAGCTTCTGACCATCCTTTATTATCATTTTTTAATATCACTCATTTTTTTTTCTCTGTTAAAGTTGTTTCTATCCATCTCACTTTGGCATTGCCCAGACCAATCTTCCTAAATTAGCAGAGTCCTGCAGTACCCTGCCTGGTGAAGGAAAGAGGGGAAAAAAAAAAGACAGACAGACTGTCTGCGGGAAAACTATTTAATTTGAGCTGGTTGCCCCTCTGAAAAATGATGTCCACATCAGATAAGGAGACAGCCAGTTTAAATTGTTCTATCAGAACCGAGCTGCCTGGAATGAAGCTCATTCCACACAATTGGAAACTGTTCTCTTCTGCCTTTTTTTTTTTCAAAGCAATTGCCCAACTTGAAGGCTGTTTGTGACTGAAGTAGAGGCCACAATAATTTATACAGTAAAAGCCTCTATCTAGATCAAATTGTATATTTTCCAGGTAACTGTGCTGGGTAAATATTCCCTCTGTTTTATCTTTAATGCAATATCTTTATGCATTCTGTCAAGCTAACACTCCCTGGGGAATATTTTACACACTGATACACAGGCAACTTGCCACTTATTACATTTAAGGTAGTTTGTCTTTTCAAAGATGAGAATGTGAAGCATTATATCTGCCTTCTGTAGAAGCAGTTTGCCCTGTGAATGTGCATGTGTTGCCCTGATGGGTCTCTTCCTGTTCTAATTAATATGACAACATAGAATTGTCATCAGCCAGTATTTATGGGGGAGCCCTTTGAGGCCTGGATCTATCTTATTCAGGTCCTATCTTATTCTAGGGATCTAGGCAAAAGAAGTACTCACACAGCTGTGCAAGGAGTGGGTGGCAGCACCCTTTGCTGTGGCAAAACAGTAAGATTGGCTAAGTAGATTATTATATATATACTGCCATTAAAGAATGAGGTCAATGTATAGCGCCTGACATATTATCATACCATGATATATCTGGGGAAATCGAAAAAAGTGGACTGAAAAACATTCCTGATGGAATGCCCATTTTCAGGGGGAAAAGAATCTCAGCATATGCAGTGTGTGTGTGTGTGTGTACATGGAGATGTACGTGAAGTTTATATTTCCATTTTAAAGCCTAGAATAATATACATCAAGCTGTTAACAATGGTAACCCTTGAGGACTTGGACTAGAGCAGAAGGCAAAAAGACACAAACTTTGTTTCAGATGTTTATATATTATTTGAATTTTCTACAAAGAATATGCTACTTTTTTTTTTTTTGTAAGTGTATTTCTGGTTGCATTTCCCCACCTAGAAATAACAGTTGAAACACAAGACCCTCTCAGGGTTTACTCTTCGGGGTGGGTTCTTTTTTTTTTTTTTTTGGCTTGTTTATTTTGGTTTTTAAAAGGGGAAATTAAAGACACATGTCTGATGTCTATAAAATAATATGCAGTAAAATACATTTTAATCTCTCTCATTCATATAGATGTAAAATTTGTGGTGCTGGAGAAGACTCTTAAGAATCACTTGGACAGTAAGAGCAAACCCGTCAATCCTAAAGGAAATCAGTCCTGAATATTCACCTGAAGGGCTAATGCTAAGGTGAAGTTCCAGTACTTGGCCACCTGCTGCTCACTGGAGCCGACTCTTTGGAAAAGACCCTGATGCTGGGAAAGACTGATGGTAGACGGAGAAGGGGTGGCAGGGAAGAGGATGAGATAGCTACACAGTATCACAGACTCAATGGACATGAATTTTAGCAGACTCTGGGAGATAGTGAAGGATAGAGGAGCCTGGCATGCTGCAGTTCTTCGGGTGGCAAAGAGTCAGACAAAACGTAGTGACTGAATAACAACAACTAAAATCCTAAATAGAATATCATCATGCTAAATCCAGCAATGTAAAAAAAGAATATTATATTACAGCCAAGTTGAGCTTATACCAGTAAATCAAGGTTGGCTTATCATTAGAAAATCAGCGAGTGTATTTTACCATCTTTACACATTCAGAAAGAAAAATTATGTGATTTTTTTCATAAATTCATAAGAAGCATTTGATAAAATTCATTATGTCTACATGATGGAAAAACAGTTGTAGTTAAGTCAGAAATACCAGAAATAGAGGGAAACTTCCTTAAACTGATAAAGGATATTCAGTCTCACCAAACATTATAATAACTGGGAAAATGATAAGAGTGTTAAGATTACAAATAAGACAATCATGTCTACTATCACCATTTCTACTCAATATTTTAATAGAGGCCCTAGCCAGACCAGTAAGGCCAGAAAACAAACAAACAGCAGAAGGATCAGAAGGACGACACCAAACTGTTATCATTTGTGGAAGCTATTACTGTTTACATTTAAAGAATCTAAAAAAAAAAAAAAAAAAAACTTGGGTAAATTACTGTAACTAATAAGGGAAATTGGCAGGGTTACACAATTTTAAAAAATCAATATAAGTAGTAATTGTATTTCTATATACAGTACAGATACATTTTTAATGATAATAATTTTCAATAACTTCAAAAATAGCAACTACTTACAAGTATTGCTAACAAAAGATACTCAAGTCATAGACAAAACTACATACCCTGAAAAAATTAAAGGAACCTAAATAGAGAGACACATCATGCTCACAGTTTAGAAGACTCAATATTGCAAAATATCAACTCTATAGATTCAAAGCAAACTCTCAACAGATACTTTGTGTAAATTGAAAACTGACTCTAAAATTTTTGCAGAAAAAGAGCCAAAATCAGCCAGGAAACTTTTCAGAACAAGAGGGAGATCTTGTCCTGATGGAAATTAAGAGCAGAAAAGAAAACTTATTATAAAGTTTTATTATTATTATTGCAGTACAGTGCTGGCTTTAGAAGACACAAATAGATCAATATTTGTGCATATACAGACCTGTGGTTGATGCTAAAGGTAGCGCTATAAAGCAATGAAAAAGGCTAGTAAATAGAGCTGGGATAATTTGGTATCTATAGGGAAAAAAATTTAACTGGACCCCTACCTCATACCACACTCAAAAATCAGCTCTAGGCAGGTTACAGACCTAAACAAATAGGCAAAATCCTATCGAAGACTATCTCTGTGGGAAAAAATTATAAAGCAAGGCAGAAAATATTAACCATAAAAAGGAAAATCTGATATAACTGACTGCATTAAAAAATTTTAACTTCTGCTTATCAAAGCATACTATTAAGGGACTTTCCTGGTGGTGCAGTGGTTAAGAATCTGCCTTGCAGTGCAGAGGTTGTAGTTTCAATCCCTGGTTGGGAAACTAAGATCTCCCATGACACAGGGCAGCTGAGCCTGAGTGCCACAGCTAGAGAGTCCATGTGCCGCAACCAAGAGCTGACGCAGGCAAATCAGTAAATGTTTTTAAAAGAACAACATATCATTAAGAGAGAAAAAATGAAGCCACAGAGCAGAGCAGAAAAACATGTGCAATCTTTAAAACCAAGGAAGACTCAGATCCAGAACCAATTTGATAAAATTAAACAATCCAATATTTTCTAAAGGGCAAAGGACTTGAGACATTTCACATAGAAGAAACCCAAATGCCAATAAAGATATGAGAGGGTCAAGAAGAAGTTCAAGTTAAGCCACAGGGCGGGGCGGGGTGGGGGGAGGCCTCAGTGGGTGGACAGAATCTGCCCACCAGTGTAGGGGACACAGGTTTGATCTTTGGTTCGGGAACTAAGATCCCACATGCCCCGAGCAGCTAAGCCTTTGTGTCCCAACCCCCGAAGCCTGCTCACCTAGGGCCCAGGAGCCTCGAGAGAAGCCGCCACGATGAGAAAACCCACCGCCAAGAGAAGCCCATGAAAGGGAAGTTGCTCAGCCATGTCCAGCTCTTTGGGACCCCAGGGACTGTAGCCTACCATCCATGGCTGCTCCATCCATGGCATTTTCCAGGCAGGAATTCTGGAGTAGATAGCCATTTCCTTCTCCAGGAGATCTTCCTGACCCAGGGATCGACCCCAGGTCTCCTGCTTTGCAGGCAGAAACTTTACCATCTGAGCCACCAGGGAAACCAAAGGAGCCCAGGCACCACAGCAAAGAGAAGCACCCGCTCTCCAAGCCAGAGCAAGTCCACTCGCAGCCACGGAAACCCAGCGCAGCCAAAAACAAATGAACGAAGCTGAAAAACAAAAAAGCCACGGTGCATGATCCCTACACACCTAGGACCCAGGCCCGGGCTGCTACAAGTGTCCTTCTGTTTTCTGTCATAAAGGAGGGGGGCTTGGACTCCAGGGTAGGGGCCCCCTCTCATCCCTCACTACCAGTTCTAATAGTGACGGTCTCCACACGACTTAGAAGCATATCATTTGAGAAATTAGAAATTCATTTCTCTAAACCATCCTCCAAGCCGTTTCTGGTAGGTATCCTATTAAAGCTGATGTCCTACTTTATGTCACAAAGTCTCAGGATTAGAAATGCCACTCATGAAGTCTCTCTCTCTCTTTTTTTCCCATTCTTCTTTGAAGCAACCACTTTGACTACCACTCTAGTCCCCTCAAACTTCTCTTTCCTTCTATTCTTGGGCTTGTTCAGGCTACTGCAAAGCTGCATCTTTCAAACTTTGTGAAGGCCATTTGCTACAAGTACTAAACCACTTAGGCCCAGTGCACACAGCATCTTTTTTGGTTTAGGTTTTTTAAAAATTTTTGTTGAAATATAGATATTCACAGTGTTGTGCTGCTTTCAGGTGTAAAGTGATTCAGTTGTGTGTGTATATTTATATATAAATATACATACATTCTGTGTGTGTGTGTGCGTGTGTGTATACACATGCTGTGCTTAGTCACTTCAGTTGTGCCCTACTCTTTGTGACCCCATGGACTGTAGCCTGCCAGGCTCCTCTGTCCATGGGAATTCTCCAGGCAAGAATACTAGAGTGGATTGCCATGCCTTCCTCCAGGAGATCTTCCCAACCCAGGGAACAAACCCTGATCTCCTGCACTGCAGGCAGATTCTTTACTGCTGAGCCACCAGGGAAGCACATATATATATATTCTTATACTTGTATATTTTATTCTTATATGTAGATTCTATATATATATTCTTTTTTACTCCTTTCCATTATACATTATTATAAGATATTGAGTATAGTTTCCTACACTATACAGCAGGTCCTTGTTGGTTATCTATTTTGTATTTAGTGGTGTTTATATTTTAACCCCAACCTCTTCATTTATCCCTCCCCCACATCCCCTTAGGCCACTATGTTTTCTATATCTGTGAGTCTATTCCTGTTTTGTAAGTAAGTGCATTTGCATCATTTTTTAGACCCCACATATGAGCGCTATCATATAACACTTGTCTTTGTCTGACTTACTTCACTTGGCATGATAATCTCTCGAAGCAACTTAGCAGCAGCAGCAGCAACCGCGTCTTAAAGCACTTTTCCATCAGAGCCTGCAACTCTCAGAGCCATGAGACAGGGATCCTGTCTTATCCCTTGAACTTACTCCAGGGACCAAGGTAGAGAGTGGCCTCAGGGGAACAGGACACAGCCTGGCTGCCCCTCCTTACATCAAAGGCTTTCTTTTTCTTCCTTTTCTATGCACTTGCGTTTCAGATAAAGTGCCCATCTCCACGGCCAAGAAGAGGTCAAATTAAGAATGGTGCTCTTTTTAGCAACCACAAAAAGTTCTCATTTTCTCATCGAGTAAAGTTCCCTAATGGCTGATATATGAGCCCAATTTCTAACCCGTCCTGAATTGCGCCATTTCCCTCTCACTGACTCGGGCTCCCTGTGGGGCAGATTGCCTTGGGCACCACAGGTGCTGGGAGGAACCAGCAGGAATCATCATTTCTCCCTTCCAGGCTTCTTGCCTTTGGTATTTTAATTCATTCGGAAGTCCTAAACCTCACGAGAGAACTGAGGCATCACTGGGGTCCTTAAGCTGCCCCCATCTGAATCGGATGCAGTAGCCCAGGTTTATTTAAAGAAAACCAGTTCCTCCTTTCCAGGCTAGTCTTGAGAAGACAGAGGGTAAAACTGGGTGGAAGGAGGGGTTCAAGCTGTTTAATAAATGACCTAAAAGAAAATCACTGTCCATAAGGTTCTTAAATCAGAGCCTCTGTATTTGTGGCTTTTAAAGACCCTGGAAATTTACCCCCTCCCCTGCAAGCAACAGCCTTTGTACTGAGATGGATTCTGTCTTTGGACCAAGAAGTTCCCAGAATGAGGTGTCTGGGCTTCCCAACCTGACCCATGCATACCATTCCTGACTTTGCCATCTTGTGCCTAGTCTAGAGCCGTGAGACACAAGACCCGGGAGCCTGCATTCCCTAAACAGCTGCTCAAGGCATCTGAACATGTAAGACACCTTAACTCGAGGATATGGTGCTGTGTGCTTAGTCCCTCATTCGTGTCTGACTCCATGGGTCTTTGAGATCCCATGGACTGTAGCCCACCAGGCTCCTCTGTCCCTGGATTTTCCAGCAAGAATACTGGAGTGGGCTGTCATGCCCTCCTCCAGGAGATCTTCCCAACCCAGGGATCAAACCCAGGTCTCCCGCACTGCAGGCAGATCCTTTACCATCTGAGGTAGCTGTATCTTAAACCCAAGTCTAAGCACTTAGCTCTTAAATCTAAGGACTCTCTTGGCTACAAACAATGCCATCACCCCCGGCCTGGCACTAGTACCTGAAGCCCCCTGTGCATGGGCAATAGAGGAAGCTGGTGCCCTGGGATGCTCTAGTCTAGAGCTGCAGATATTCCCCTTCTGGGGGAGAGTTTAGTCAAGGAAATGTTCATCCTGTCCTTGAGTTCTAGAAGGTTTTCTATTTTCTGATATTTTTTTGTTTGTTTATTAAAATATTTGGCGGTGCTGGGTCTTCACTGGGGCACACGAGATCTTCAGCTTCAGCATGTGGGATTTAGTTCTCTGACCAGGCATCGAACCCAAACCGCCCACATTGGGAATTCGGAGACTTAGCCACTGGATCATCAGGGAAGTGCCTCAGAGGGTTTTCTACCACTACTAAAGAAGGAATTTGCATCCCCAAAGTAGTCCCTTTCTCTCCACAGCCAACTCTGAAAGCCTTCGAGTCCTGGAGAAATCTAAATTTGATGGACTCTGATGTAAGTGAGGGTGTAAGTGAGGGTGTCCCTGGAGGCTCAGTGGTAAAAAAAACCCACCTGCCAATGCAGGAGATGTGGGTTCGAGCCCTGGGTGGGGAAGATCCCCTGGAGAAGGAAATGGCAACCCATGCCAACGTTCTTGCCTGGGAAATCCCATGGACAGAGGAGCCTGGAAGGCTGCAGTCCATGGGGGTCTCAAAATAGTCAGACACAACTTAGCAACTGGGCATGCACGCACGATGTAAGTGAACCACGTTGGGCTCAATTCACTTCTGTGAAGCTTTGAACCAGAAACAGCAGGCATCCTGTTTTGAAGAATGTCTATGCATCGAGTACTTGCTGTGTGTTTCACATACATGATTTTATCTTTTCCTTGTGTTAAAAAAATGAGAAACCCCAGGCTCAGAGGGGTTAAGTGACTTGCTTGAGGTCACACAGCTGTCTGATACCTGATTCCGAGACCTCTCCTGTCCCTGGACGCTGGGTTGCCTCGCACTAGGCGTGCACTTTGCCGGGTCCTCCCGCAGTGGGCATCAGGGTGTTCTGAGGTCATCCCCTCTCCCCAGCACACATCTGGACTTCACAGGGAAAGAAGAGCCATCTGGTTTTCTCTAACACAACCCAGCTCAGCAGTCTCTGACCCGACTCAGCTGCTTAGCAACCTTCTGCTCTCCCTGTCACCATGCCCAGGAATGTCCAGGCCTCTCAGCCACAGTCCCCCAACTTCCTCCTAGCACTTCATGGTCTAGGAACATGGACCTGTGTCAGCCCTATCAAGCCATGCTCTCTCTCTCTCCCCTCCCCTCCTCGGCTTGTGCCACTCCTTCCCCTGGATTCTGACTCTTCCCACAACTCCTAATACTCATGTGACCACCGCCCCCCTCCAGGAAGCCTTCTCTGATTCCTCCCCCAGTCGCTTGCCACCACACCCCACCAAAGTCCGTACCCACTGTCCAGTAACAATCGGGCTGTATGTGTCCCACCCAGCAGTATCCTGAGTATGGGGACTGCATCTGGTCACAACTTTGTTCCCAGTGCAGCCTTCATCTGATTATTGGGGGTGGGGTCTAAACCTGCCCTGGGGTTGCCTGGCTTCCTAGCCTGGAGGGGACACTGGCCCAAAAGTGGCTGTAGGCGTCAGCCCCACGGAAACCCTGTTTCCGCCCCTGGAGCTGCAGACGAAGGCCATGTGCACAAAAGGCACAGCGTGGTCGCCTCTCCTGGAACAAAGAGACGCACGTGGGTATCACCCTCAGTGGCAACGGCCACCCCGAGCCCTGCCGCCTGCACCACGCTGGTTGCCATGGCGTGTTTCAATTAAGTGGAAGGATTTTGTGTCTTGATAACAGCAAGCACGTCTCCCTTTTGTTTGTCTCCGGTCCCTAGGGGAACCGAGAGAGGGTGTTGAGCTCAGAGCTGGTTCTCAGGGGAGGGGCGGGAGGGAGACCCCTGTGGAGGAGACTGGGGGGAGGTGGGCTGCCCCTCTGACACGCCCCTGCTCCACTGCCCTGGGACCAGCTTCCCCTGTCAGGAGGCGCCTCCTCCAGGCTGTCACCCGTGATGGGCTAAGGGCATGGGGCGGTGCTGGCCAGGCTGATCTGTTCTCACCCCCTGGTCAGTAGCCTCTGTTTCCATCAGGGATCAAGACAAGGGCACAGTGGGAAACAAGTAGAACAGGAAAATTAGCAAAGCCAGCGCTGCTTCTGCCAACCTTGGCGTGTGGCTGGCGTGTGGCTGGCGGCACAGGCCCGCCTGTGTGTCTGTGCTCCCCTCCTGTGTGTGCTGTCGCTTCACTGAGCTTCCCACTACAGCCCTGTGGACTGTGGCTCACCAGGCTCCTCTGTCCATGGAATTTCCTAGGCAAAACTGGAGTGGGTTGCCATTCCCTCCTCCAGGGCATCTTCCCAACTCAGGGGTCAAACCCACGTCTCCTGCGTCTCCTGCATTGCAGGCAGATTCTTTCCCGCTGCGTCACCGGGGAAGACAGTACTCTCCCTAACCATTCCTTAGCCCGGTGTCCCATTGAGGCCCTTAGGTGCTTCCAGCCCAAGGCCAGGATGCATTTATATGGAGAACCTGCATTATAAACCCACCCATCAGCGCAAGGTCATACCTCATTTGTATTTTCATCTGAGTTGAGCAGAATAAGCTAAGCAGAGACCAAGGGACCCATTTCACAGATGTGGAATTTCTGATCACAGAGGTTAGGAACTTGGAGATGGAGCCAGGATTTAAATCCAGGTTTGTCTGACTCCAAAGTTCCCAGTATTCCCTCTCCCCGGCTGCCTGTTCAACTTTCCTTGGATGTGTACTGTGTTCAGAGCACGGGCTCAGCCACGTGCTGAGCCCCTTAGAAGTTCTGGGGGGAAGTGGATGGGGACGCCAGTCTAGGTCTCACAACATAGACCAGCACTACCGCATCACATAAAATGCCAGCCACATCCATAATTTTAAATTTTCTAGTAGCCACATTAGCAAATGAAAAGAAACAAGTGAAATTGATTTTAATTAAAAAATGTCTTTAGCACACTATCCAAAAATATCATTTCAACATGTAATGAGATCATTTACATTCTCTTTTTCCTATTAAGCCCTAGAAATCTGAAGTGTATCTTATCCTTACAGCACCTCTCATTTCAGACATGTCATCCTGTCGTGCCCCGAGCCGAGCTCCTCACCAAGGCGACACTTCCTGCCCACTGCTTCTCGGAGCTCTTTCCTACACGAGATCTCCTTGTATCTTCACAACAAGAAGGTGGGCAGACATGGTTACTCTCTTACAGGTGGGATTACCAACCTCCAGATGGTCTCCAGTGATCCTGGCATCTGGGTATTTACATCTTTAAAAAACAAATTTAATATTTATTTATTTATTTGGCTGCGCCAGGTCTTAGTTGCAGCTTGCAGGATGTTTGATCTTCCTTGCAACACGCGAGATCTTTAGTTGCATCATGCCAGCTCTTACTTGAGTCATGTGGGGTCCAGTTCCTTCTTGTTGTTCAGTTGCCAGGTTGTGTCTGACTCTTCCCGATCCCATGGACTGCAGCACACCAGGCTTCCCTGTCTCCCTCACCATCTCCCAGAGTATGCCCAAGTTCATGTCCATTGAACTGGTGATGCCATTCAATCGATGGTGCCAGTTCCTTGACCCGAGATCAAACCCAGACCCCCTGCATTGAGAGCGCAGAGCTTTAGCACTGGACCACCGGGGAA
This sequence comes from Redunca redunca, assembly GCA_006410935.1. NCBI lineage: Eukaryota > Metazoa > Chordata > Mammalia > Artiodactyla > Bovidae > Redunca > Redunca redunca. The sequence goes on along the minus strand of SJYQ01016926.1, from coordinate 43,838 downwards.
GTCCCTGGGTATTACATCCTTGCATGGTCCCCTCTGTATGAAAGAGGGCTGGCCTGTGAAACCAACTGTAGTACACTGTAAAATGGCAGGGTGGGACTCTGAGGCTGGTCCTGGAAGCCACTGTTTTCACCTTGCCCTCTTTGGAGGCTTATGCTCAGGGAAGCTGGTCACCACGCTGTGAGGACCCTCAAGCATCCCTGCGGAGAGGTCCACACGGTAAGAAGCTCAGGCCTCCTGCCAGCTGCAAGCAGTAACTTGTCAGGCAGGCAAGTGAGCTATCTTGGAAGTGAGGTCTCCAGCCCCAGTTGAGCCTTGAGATGCCTGGAGCTCCATCCCACCAACAGCCTGACTGCAGCCTCTGAAAGACCCTGAGCCAGAACCATCCAGATAAGCCAATCCTGGATCCCTGACCCTTAGGCTATCTGAAAGCATAATTTTTTTTGTTTGAAGCCACTAATGTTTGGATAGCAAAAAATAATATACCTGGGCAAGGGACTTTCCTGGTGGTCCAGTGGTTAAGACTCTGTGCTCCCACTGCATGGGTCTTGGGTTCAGTCCCTGGTGGGGGAAATAAAATTCCATATGCCACGAAGCATGGCCAAAATAATAAATATACATATACAGCAGGACAGTCTAGGACACCTACCCAGGCAGATTCGTCTCAGAAATCACAAGGCGGGGCAAATTCAACACGTACTGGAGAATCTAAGCTCTGAGACGGGCTGAGGGACCCCCGTGCAGCAGCCCTCCCCCCACCACAAAAGCCCTCCCCCGCTCCTCTGTCTCTAGCTGCTGCTCTGCCTTCAGACACTTGGCACCAAATTGCTTCGTGACACATTCATTCTGTCCATCACCCTGGAGGAATTACGATTTGGCTCATCTCAAATCACAGGTCAGGCGAGGCAGAGTGGCAGGGGCTGCAGCCAAGCCGGCAGGAAGGGTGTATCTCACGGCTCAGGCCTTCCAGCTGTAAAAGAGTAACCCTTCACCCCGGCAAACTCCTGCTCTCTCTCGCCAATCTCTCTCCTGCTGATGTCTTTTCACCAATTGCTGCGGGAAAAGCCAAGACTCCCTCTTAAACTCACTCACCTGGCCCACCTCCAGTTCTGAGGCAGCAAGTGTGAGAAATAGCCCCATTAGTGCACACCGTGGAAACTCCAGGGAGAGGAGCATGTGCGCACAGGAAGGAGCCCGCTCCCCAGCCCCCACGCCCACCCTCAGGTTTCCTCTGCTTTGAGGAACCCTGAGTCTCTCATCTTTCAGGCTCAGGGGAGGGATAAACCAGGAGCTTAACACACATGTGCGTGCCTGCATGCATGCTCGGTCACTTCTGTCGTGTCTCTTTGCGACCCCATGGACTGTACCCCACCAGGCTCTGTCCATGGGATGGTCCAGGCCAGAATACTGGAGCAGGTTGCCATTTCCTCCTCCAGGGGATCTTCCCAACCCAAGGATCGAGGGCTTCTGCAAAGCAGGCGGATTCTTTACTGCTGAGCCACCAGGGAAGTCCCTAACATACACACATACCACTGTATAAAAGACAGATAACCACCAAGGACCTATTGTATAACACAGGGAACTCCACTCACTATTCTGGGATAAACTATATGAGAAAAGAATCTGAAAAAGAATGATTATATGTATATGTGTAATGGAATCACTTTGCTGTACACCTGAAACTAACATGCTGTAAATCAACTATGTGCCAATAAAAGTTAAAACAAATTTTTTTAAATGTAAGTAAAATATCTTTAAACATAAGCCTTACAGGCTCAGTATTAACTTCCCACTCCCTTTCCTTCAGGGTCTCCTCGAAGGACGGGGCCGGGTATGCAGGGGTTTGGGTTAAGTGGCCTTCCTTCCTCTTGGACTTCTCAGTATTGAGCAGGGACTTCCTCATTCCTCGCCCTGGCATCTCCTACTTCCACCGTCCAGCCCTTCAGGGACCAACCTACCAGCCCCCAAGCTTAGAGGGATGAGCGGGGAGACTGTGCCTGGAAGCAGGAACCTTCAGAAAACCTCTCACCTCACAGAGTGTGGACTCAGATCTCACAGCCTGGCTGGCAGGAGGGCAGGATCACTCACATGTCCGTTTAGCCAGCAGGAATGTCTCGAGGGCCCGCCTCAAGACAAGCTGCAGGCACAGAGATGCGAGGCTTGGGTGTGTCCCCCATCTGGCCCATCTGCCCAGGGGTGCTGGCATGAGGCCGCGCAGGTGATGTGCACACGTGCAGGTAAGCAGGTGGGGCCATTTCTTGATTTTGTTAGTCTAGATAATGAGTCATCTATTTAAGATTTTACTCAACATATATGTTCTCTGTTTTTCTTTGCCATTTTGAATTGTTTTGCTCGGAGTGCATTCTCCACACTGAAGCCAGAGTGAGCCTTCCGGGGCCCAGATTACTTGCTTCACCTCATCCACAGCCTAGAAGCTCCATGAGAGTTGGAACTGTACCTGGTTTTGCTCACCGAGACCAGTTCCTTATACATAGTAGTAATACCTGCTTAATAAACATTTCTTAAATAAATGAACAAATTAGGAAGGTCGATATAGTCAAAGCTATGGTATTTCCAGTTAGTCATGTATGGATGCGAGAGTTGGACCATAAAGAAAGCTGAGCACCAAAGAATTGATGTTTTTGAGCTATGGCATTGGAGAAGACTCTTGAGAGTCCCTTGGACTGCAAGGAGGTCAAAGTAGTCAATCCTAAAGGAAATCAACCCTGAATATTCATAGGAAAGACTGATGCTGAAGCTGAAACTCCAATACTTTGGCCACCTGATGCGCAGAGCCAACTCGTTAGAAAAGACGCTGATGCTGGGAAAGACTGAAGGCAGGAGAAGGGGACGACAGAAGATGAGATTGTAAGATGGCATCACCAGCTCAGTGGACATGAGTTTGAACAAGCTATGGGAGAAATTGAAGGAGGGAAGCCTGGCGTGTTGCCATCCACGGTTGGAGAGTCAGACAAGACTGAATGACTGAACTGAAATGAGGAACTCCAGACCCTAGCTTCTGAAAATAAATGTCCTCAAACCCCACCCTCTAGCATTTCTCCACATATCGGGTCCTCTCTCCAATCTCAGTCTCCCATCTTTTAAGGGGGTTATTCTTTCCTGGCCTGCTGAACAGGGTGATTTGTGGACTCACATAAGTCACAGGAGCCCTGCAGTGTGGTGCTTAAAAACATGGCTTTGGGGAATCCATCTTGCAGTCCAGGGGATGCTGGTTCGATCCCTGGTCAGAGAACTAAGATCTCACACGCCATGGAGCAGCTGAGCCCACGTGCCACAACTAGGGAGTCCAAGTGCCACAGCCAGAGACCCTGCATGATGCAACGAAGGTCCCAAATGCTGCAACTAAGGTTGACGCAGCCAGGTAAGTGAATATCTTAAAGATCCAATTATTTTAAAAAAATGGACTTTGGTCTCTGAAAGACCAGAGTGGGGATCCCCATTCAGCTTCCACTAGCTGGGCAGTGGTTACTCTGCCGGCATGACTCATTGCATGGGACCCCTTCAATATCTGCACCTGCACATGTAAGACATTCTAAAGTTCTCCTTGTTATTAATGTATCTCCTAACATCTTCGAGTGAAGGCAATGGCAAGCCACTCCAGTACTCTTGCCTAAAAAATCCCATGGATGGAGGAGCCTGGTAGGCTGCAGTCCATGACTGAGCAACTTCACTTTCACTTCTCACTTTCACGCATTGGAGAAGGAAATGGCAACCCACTCCAGTGTTCTTGCCTGGAGAATCCCAGGGACAGGGGAGCCTGGTGGCCTGCTGTCTCTGGGGTCACACAGAGTCGGACACAACTGAAGCAACTTAGCAGCAGCAGCAGCAACATCTTCAAGACTTTGTGACACACTGATTTTGCACCGCTTAGAGCGTCAACATCTAAAACAGGTTTTCGCCTTTACAGAGAGGGTTTTCACATTTATTCTCCCTGTGAAGACTGTTATCCCTACTTCTCAGATGATGAAGCTGAGGCTCAGAGAGGTCACCTGACTTTCCCAAAGCCAGGCAACTGAGAAATATCATACTCACCACCCAAGTCATGCTGCAAAGGGCATCTAGGAATCCCCACCATGGGGCGAGGGGCCTGCCAAATACGTGGCATGGTGCCACACACACAGTAAGCACTCAGATAACTGCAGACACCACTGGCTGCCAAGGAAGAGAAGATGGCAGTCTTGTGCCCATCCCCCCTCCACTGGTGCCGAGGCTGGAGTGTTCGGGAAGTACTGGTCATTGCCATGCCCTCTCTCTCCCCACTGGGCTTCACGTAAGGGCCCAGCCTCTGTCCCTGTCAGCCCCACCACAGCGCAGCGTGAGCACGCGCAGGCCCTGCAGGTGGACCCTCAGGGCACAGAGGCTCCTCCTGTCCTCAGCCCTCCCCTGGGGAAGATGGCCAGCTACACGAACAGACCCGAGCCCCCTCCCCAGGCCTCGGTCTCTGTGGGGACAGGTCGGGATCTTTAGCAGATCCAGTTCTCAGCCCAGAGAACCTGGGAAGCCTCATCCCCCCTCCAGGCTGTTCGCCTTCGGCTGAAGAGAGAGGGCCTGGTGGGCTGAGCTCCTGTGTGCCTGGAATCACCAGATATGGTCCCCACAGAGCAGCCTCCCTGGCGTCCCATTGGAAGGGCGGAGCAGGGGGCGTTGGACGGCTCAGCGACCTCATGAGGCTTGTGGCTTGCTAAAACAATTCAAGTTACAATCTGAAACGCCTGGCTCCTTGACACACCGTGCTTGGTAGACTCATCCTGCCCCTGTGTGGGCCCAGCCACCCCAACCCGCCCATACCTCTGCCCAAAAAAGAACAGTTTGTTACTTGTTGCAGGAGGTCAGCCGGAGACACACTTTCACTCTGCATTCTTCGGTCAGAATTAACCAAACACGGCACCCCAGGCCACCACCTTTCTCGTATTACATCCTCAATTTCCCTAAAGCACTTGTCCCTGGAAAACCAGAGAGGAGAGGGAGCGCCCAGTGGCCCAGCCACAGAGATTGCCCCGTCCATTACTAAAGGGCGGGACGGTCCTCGGTGTCCCCGAGCGACCGCTAATGACCATCTCTCCCAGACTCTCTCCTTCCCTGTACCAGTTCTTCCCTGCTTAGAATGGAAGTCTGCTTTCAGCCAAGATGCCGGTATATTTACAGGAAGAACAGGATATGGTTTGCCTTGTGGTTAAAAGTACTACCTCAAATAACAGGTATTGGCAAAGATGTAGGGACACTGAGCCCTCATATATGGTCAGGCGGGCTGTGAAATGGTGCAGCTGCATGGAAAAGTTTGGCAGTTCTAAAAAAAAAAAAACAAAACATAGAATGATCATATGATCCAGTAATTCCATTCCTAGGTATATATCCAGAAGAACAGGAGGCAGGGATTCAAAGAGCATGTTCACATCCTGTTCACAGCAGCACTATTAACAATTAGCCAAAGCTGGGCAAAACCCAACCAGCCCCATCTGCCCATTGATTGATGAGTGGATAAACCAGTCTATCCATGCAAAGGACTATTTTTCAGCGTTAAGAAGGAATGAAATTCCAATACATGCTATAGCATGGAGGAAACTTGGAAACATGTTAAGTGAAAATAGCTGGACACAAGAGGACAAATGTTGTGTAGCTCCACTTTCACGAGGCACCCAGAATAGACAAATTCATAGAGACAGAAGGGTGGGTAGTGGTGGCCAGGGACAGGGGAGCTGGGGTCAGGGGGCACGGGACTTATTGTTTAACTAGTTCAGTCTCAGTGCCGGATGATGGGAAAGTACTGGAAGTGGATCATGGTGGTGGTGGTGGCCTAACATCTCAGCTCTGCTTAATGCCACTAAATTATACACTTAAAAATGATTAAAATGGTTTAAAAAAATTGCTGTCTAGAAGTAGAAGGTCCTTTCCTTTCAAGGTTCAGTTTCATTTTTTATTCAGCACAAGTTCCCTAGGAACCAGTTCCAGAGCAGAATGAAATCAAGGGTTCTGTGTCCACAAGGAGCTCCCCTTCACGTGGATTCTGGGCACAGACACTTAGATCACAATCCTAGTTCTGGGAGGTCATAACGATATTGTCTGGGGAGTTAAACGCAAGGCTCAAGGAAGAAGGAGCCTGCAGTACACTAGCCCGGCTCCCACTTGAAATCTCTCCCCAGGTTTGGGGGGTTGGAGACAGCAGAGATGACAAGCTGGCCCCAGCCTATTGGGGGATGAACAGAGGGAGAAACCGGGGGGAGTGGGGCAGCCAGGGGGGCTTGGCAGGTCTAGAGTGACTCCTCTGCCCTCAGTCTAACCCTTCATCCACTGTCAAAGAGGGCTGAGGTCTGCTAGTTGCACGAATGTTATCAACTAATCATCATCAGATAATGAAGGCAAAGAAAAGCTGACTCTTGGTGCGTCCTTCAGGCAACCATTGTACCAAGAGGTCCACCTGAGTTTTCTTGTCCAATGCCCCTCACAGCCCCAGGAGGTAACTGAAATTATTATTGTTTTACAAATGAGAAGTCTGAGTTCAGAGAGGAAAATGTGTCCGAGGTCACAGGTGTAGAAAAACAAAGAGTTGACAACTTCGTGCAGAAAACATTTTTCTTTTCTTCTCAAAATGAGTCGGGCACATGCGTGCGGAGTGAAAAGAGGTAGACTGCAGGTGGTCTTTTGAACCCTAAACGACCCTCCCCCATTAGGCTATCTTCAGCACTGAGCTCCAAGGACCCCAGCCAAGAATGCAGGGCAAACTTATCACCCTGAATTATCTATGGACTTGGGTCTTTGTCAGGTTTTGATGGCTCTGATCTGAGACAGGGTAGAGGTGGGAGGTGCTCAGGAGGAGCCCTGGACTGGACTCAGACCCCCTCTGCCCTCCTTCTGGAAGCAGCTCTGGTCAGTGAGGGCTAGAAGATGCTGATGCTAGGACACGATCTCTAATACAGATGCTGGCACTGACCTTGGGCTGCATTCATGCACATGCTCTCACTTAACTCCTCGAGGACCCTGTGGAGTAAAGCGTATGTCACTTTCTCAGATGGAGAGCTGAGGCTTCAGAGGGGCAAAACGACTGGTCTCAGGGTTCCAGAGGGAGCACAAAACCAGCTACATAATTTCTGAGGCCAGTGCAAAATGAAAACGTGGGGTCCCCTGTTCAAAAGTGCGTCAGAATCTTCAGAGGGCGACAACAGGAAACCAGACCCGGGGCCCTTCTGCACACGGGAACGGGCTACAGCCGGTGAGGTCAGTCCACGGAGTTAGAACAGAGCCAGGACTTCCTGGGCGCACGTTCCAGAACCCAACAGCTGCCTCTCCCGGCCCCTAAACACAGCTGCCCTGGGGTCCCCGCGCTGCAGCCCCCAGCATGGGAGGGGTTCTGTGAAGCGAGACGGTGAGTAAAGGCCTGGACAGAGCCGGGTCACAGACTCCAGCCCCATGTCGCTGATCGCATTAGCTCAATTCAATTGTGATTCTCTCTAATTACAATCCTTTTCTAGGAACAAGAGGGCCAAACTGAATTAGGAGGGGGAAACAGCCCATACTTTCATTCAGGGAAAAAAAAAATGGAATAAAAGCAAAATTAGATTTTACTCTTTGGGTCCTGGAAGAAGGAGCCAGAGAACCTCAGCCGAGGCTTGCCTCTGCCACTTGACCTCGTGTGGCTACCAAGAGTTAAGGTTTCTTTACCCTCAGTTTGCCTATCTGTGAAATGGGGACAAACTATTTGGGGAACTTTAATGAAGATAGATGATGTAGTAAGTACTTAATCTTTTGGAGGAGGCTCATAAAAATTGGTTATTGTTTTTTAGTCACTAAGTCATGTCTGACTCTTTCCGAACCCCTGGTCTGTGGCCCACCAGGCTCCTCTGTCATGGGATTCTCCAGGCAACAATACTGGAGTGGGTTGCCATTTCTGTCTCCAGGGGATCTTCCCGACCCAGGGGTTGAACCTGTGTCTCCTGCATTAGCAGTCAGATTCTTTACCACTGAGCTTCCGGGGAAGCCCTTATAAAACTTACTCTCTCCTATTTAATTTCAGGAGTGTCACGGTGCCCTGAAGTCCAGGCTCAGTACCCCTGGAAGCGCCCAGAAGGCAACTTAAGAACAGCTAAAATAAGGACTGTCAAGGCACAATGCAAATACTTACTGTTATGTTTTGGGATTTCAGTCCATTGTAATGTGAACACGAATGTGAATTCGAAAGGCTTTTTGAAATATTCAGACTTTTAAACAAATAAGCCAGAGGACCTGTGCATTATTTTATTCTGCTCTAGCATGAATATTTCATAAATTACATGCAATTATTAACAACACTAGCAAATTAATTACTGTCAATTCATATTAATAAAACTGCATTTTGTCATAAATAAAGTTAGTTTACTGCGCACCATCAGTCTCTGAGGTATTCACATTTGTCAATTGTCCTCTACTTCAGGCTAAAGCAAAAGTAATCAAATAACTAATTATTGTACTAAATGTAGCACTGCTTTCCCGTCAATGAAAACTCACATTATTTATAGCCCTTAGGACTGAATATTCACATCTGTGTGATCCAGTGCTACGAGAACTTTCCAGCCCGCTCCCTCAGCCTCAGCCTCGGCCACCTGTGCCTTGGTGAAGATGTCTCGGCAAGTAGTCGGCGGTCACTCTGGTGAACAGGAACTCAAAGTTTGCAGGATCTACTGGAAGCCTTCCCAGTGTCAGAGGCCGGTTACCCCATGCCACGTAGGCTTCCTCTACCATTGGTCATTCTTACAAATAAAATTTTCTTCTTTCAATAAAAGCTCCAGAGTTGTAACCTGAGATTACAACACTGATTATGTGCTCCTGTGTCCTTTTCAAAGCCTGGGGGTTGGCTGATCAACATGAAATCAAAATAACAACAGTGACGATTGTATTTGCAGAGACCCTAGTTCCAAGCAAGTTCACCTTCACGGGTTCCAGGTGGGCATACGTTCTGTGGGCACCCTACGCACCAGTGTTGAATCCACCTCTCACTGTGGCAAAGGGGTGCTTAGTCCCATAGGACCCAGGTGCTGGCCTACGCCAGGCCCCTGGCTGGGCATGGAGCCACCCAGCACACAGGAGACAAACACAGCCCACCAGGAAGCAGCACCCGGAGCTCCTCGGTGATGCCAAGGGGAAAGCGAGGTCAGCCACACAAACACCCTAAAAGAGAAGCACCCCAAGTAGCACTTTCTTAAAACAAAAACTCCAGATGGAAGGGTTTTATTGCAGGCTGATACACATGTGAGAAAGACATCAATTTAGTGAACATTCCCCAAACAAGGTCAGCCCATGTCAAACAGGTGCATTCCATTTATCAAAAAAGGACAAATAGAGTCTTCAGTCATCCTCAATAAAGAGAAAACGCTGGGACACCAACGAGAAGTTGCAGAGACATATTCTCACCAAAGGGAAACACCTCTGGGCTAAAGCATCCTGGCTGATGTAAAAATCTTGCGGACAAGACAAAGCAGGAACTTAGTGGACACCAGACAGGACCCACCAGGCCATTGGCAAGCTAAGGCCCTGGGGCAACTGGACCCGTGGGAATCAGCATCGAGGAAGTACAGCGGTGGAGCAGAGAAGAGCCACAAAATACACACACACACAAGTCTAGGTTGCTGTGGAGCAATCCCCATACATGAGCCTTTCACTAACTGAAATGAAGAACTTCTAGGTTCCTAAACACTAGCTCATCTGCTAGAACCCATGCATTTTCCAGAGGGAACTGAGACCCGAAGAGGCAGTCAAGCCCAAACCACATAGTCAGTTAGGGCAGAAAGTGAAAAACTCACCCAGTCGTGACTAACTCTTTGTGACCACATGGACCGTAGCCTGCCAGGTTCCTCTGTCCATGGACTTCTCCAGCCAAGAATACTGGAGTGGGTTGCCATGCCCTTCTCCAGGGGACCTTCCCAACCCAGGGACCGAACCTGGGTCTCCCGCACTGCAGGCAGATTCTTTACCATCTGAGCCACCAGGGAAGCCCAGTTAGGTACAGCTGCTGCTGCTGCTGCTAAGTCGCTTCAGTCATGTCCAACTCTGTGCGACCCCAGAGACAGCAGCCCACCAGGCTCCCCCATCCATGGGATTCTCCAGCCAAGAGTACTGGAGTGGGGTGCCATTGCCTTCTCCAGTGCATGAAAGTGAAAAGTGAAAGTGAAGTCGCTCAGTCGTGTCCAGCTCTTAGCGACCCCATGGACTGCAGCCCACCAGGTTCCCCTGCCCCTGGGATTCTCCAGCCAAGAGTAGTGGAGTGGGATGCCATTGCCTTCTCCGAGTTAGGTGCAGAGCCCACCCTAAAACTCAACTCCTGACTCCCAGTCCTTGGCTCTTTTTCTCTTCCCATTCCGTTCTGCTGCTTCTTCCTAAGAAATGTTTTCTTCTCCAGAAACAAAGCCCCAAAAAACCAGAATCAGACAGACACGCAGACACCACATACATGTACACACACATGCATGGACACACACATATGCATGCACACACACACGCATGGACACACACACATGCATGCACACACACACACATGCTTGCACACACACTTGTCTTAAAGTCAGTAAAAATAATTGAATACGGAAAACCAAAGTTCAACATGACATTGTCCTTAATTAATGATGTTCTCTTCATATTTTTCTCTCTTCAAATTTGCTTTTTAACAACAGGAAGAGTTAAGTAGAATGACTATATTAACTCTGAATTTCTTGCCTTTTATTTATTTATTTTTTTTTAAACTAGTGATTTTAAATTTAATATATGAATATCATTGTCATTAAATATACTTCATATGTACCTATACACACACAACAAACAATTTGAAAGCTATGTCATCAAATTCTGTTGAATGAATTTAGCATAATTAATGTAACCATTTCTTGCCTTTTAATCGTTGGTGTCACCACCTTCCTGTGATTCAAATTTAGTTACTTTGCATCTAATTGAAGCACTACACAAAAAAATGGTAATTTGACATCCAAAGGAGGAGTGAGGGAAGAGCAAAGAGAGGACATATTACTTAACTTCGTGATGATAATTATGCGAACACAAAGACACTTACAAGAACATTCTACATTGGATATCAGCCAGAAAAACTAAACCTATGTTGCTGCTTCAATACATCTGAATACTAGGAATTGGCAGAAAAACATCTATTCTGTGAATAATAGCCTCTACAGTCCCAGAGGACAGCAGTACATGAATTTTTTAAAAAAAGAAAAGAAAAAGAAAAATAGTCTGGAGCTTTTTCCAAAATGGTGCTAATGCGCCACTGAAACTTAATTTTATAATTTACTGGCAGTCAAGATGGCAGGAAATAAAATAATTTGCTATATTCTGCGCAACAAACCCTGCTTTTCCTGGGAAGGGGTAATTATCCTCATGGAAAAAGAAAAAAATACGCCATCTCATATTAGGCTAAAGTCTCATCAAGAAGAGAAAAAGTGCCTCATTACACGTAATTACCAGGGAATTAGAAACATCATTTAACTAAATGAGCGAATAATGCTCAGGATATTGAAGAAACTTGCCTGCACTTCTGCAAAGCACTCTAAGTCCCATTACAAAAATTGCCCCTCTTTAATGGAATAATTTTAGGCCTTGTCTGCCTTGCTTTAAAAATAAAGAGCCTCCGAGAGGCAGAAAGAGGCTGAAACTGCCATAAACAACTGTTGAAAGGGACTGAAGAGAAGGCGCTGTCTCTCCCGGAGACGGAGACTCAGAATGACTCATAATCTACTGTAATCATGAAAATTAAAGCTGAGACTTGAAAAAAGGATTACCCCCTTTTTAATTGTACTTCCTCAAGACTGTGATGTACTTGTGAGGATGTATTAGGGAGAAGAGACGAAAGATTTTCAGGTTTGGGTCCAGCCTTCCTGCTCCAATACAAAAGCAGTTACAGCTATTCAGCATTCTCTTAAAAACAAAACTATAACATACCTGTAGATTGATGTCTATTGTGGCTTAATGCAATGATTTTTCCAGCCATTCAAAAGCCTCCTGGATTTGCTTGAGATCCCCTCCCCCTATGCCCTTCACTTTTAATGTTCATTAGCTTCAAAGCAGTGGATTTAATGTGACCACCCCAAAGCTGTTTTGTTTTGTTTTACTGTTTGTTTATTAATTTTGGCTGTGCTGGGTCTTAGCTGTGACACACGGGACCTTCACTGTGGCATGGAGGCTTCTACTTGCAGTATGTGAGATCTCAGTCACCTGACCAGGGGTAGAACTTGGGCCCCCTGCATTGGGAGTGTGGAATCCAGTCCTTCACTGGACCATTAGGGAATCCCTAACCATGCCAACTGCTTGCATCAATAACCTTTATTCACAGGGAACTAGAAGAAGAACATGTACTGATCCTGGTAGCTTCATTTGAGTTTCTTGACTTTATTGTTTTTTTCAGTTTACAATACCTGCTCTTGTTTAAAATTTATTCTTTTTAATTGAAGGATAACTCCTTTATAATGTTGTGTTGATTTCTGCCATACATCGACATGAATCAGTCAAAAGTATACACGTGTTCCCTCTCTCTTGAACCTCCTTCCCACCCCACCCTTCTAGGTTGCCACAGAGGACCAGGTTGGTCTCCCTGCATCATACAGCAAGTTCCCACTGTCTGTCTATTTTATATATGGTAAAGTACCTGTTTCAAAGCTACCCTCTCAATCCATCCCACCGTTTCCTTCCATCACTGGGTCCACGAGTCTGTTCTCTGTCTGTGTCTCTATTTGTGGGTGGTTTTGTGTTCATCGCTCAGGCGTGTTCGACTCTTTGTGACCCCATGGACTGTAGCCCACCAGGCTCCTCCATCCATGGAATTTTCCGGGCAAGAATGCTGGAGTGGGTAGCCATTGCCTTCTCCAGGGGATCTTCCCAGCACAAGGATCAAACCCTGGTCTCCTGCATTGCACGCAGATTCTTTACCATCTGAGCCACCAGGGAAGGATCTCTAGTTCTGCCCTACAAATAGACTTAACAGTATAGTTTCCTGACTTTAGGGCAAGTTGAATTCAGAAAGGAATTGAGATTCTTAGAAAACAGTCAAAGAAGGAACTGGAGAAGCCACTTTAAAGAAGAAACCAGAGTCAGGGATCCTGCAGTATCATGCTGAGGACCTCGCCCCAGGACCTATCAAGGAGCTGCCCCAGAGTGAGGATCAGCCCCTTTCCTGAGATAGGCACAATCAGAGAAAACGTACCATTCCTTCTGCTGTGGACTTTGGGGCATTGACAGCTGCAACCCACCTCCCATTTTGCCAGTGAGGAAGCTAAAATCAGCCCAAGGCCACAGAGCAACAAAGTCTGTGCACCACAACTACTGAGCCTTTGTTTGAGCTGCAACTACTGAAGCCCGTGTGCCTAGAGCTCGTGCTCTGCAACAAGAGAAACCACCGAAGTGAGGAGCCCATGCACCACAACAGAGAGGAGCCCCTGCTCACCACAATGAGAAAGCCTGTGCAAAGACCCAGTGCAGCCAAAAATGAATGAACAAAGAAAATGGGCAGAGGATCTGAACGTTTAAAAAATAATAATGATGAGAGGCAATTGGTGGGTTTTCTCAGGGATGAGAATGGCTTCATATAGCTAAAGTTCTGAAAAGAGAAACCACTTTGGGGGTTGATAAAGGGCAAGGTGCCTGGGCTTCTCAAGTCCACCATTTAACTCCAAGATGAAACTTGGCCCTACTGAGGTTTCCAGAGACAAAGGAACGTTGACCTCTGATCCTAAACTAACAGAATAAAGTAAAAGGACTGAGGAGTGACAGCTACTATCTCTTTCTTCTAAAGATGAGCCAGACTAACTGATCTGCCCACTAAGATCATACAACTGATAAGAACACAGATTCCCCTGCTTCTAAAACCATTTCCACAGGCCACACAACCCTCTCCCATGAGAATTATTAACAAACAATATTAATAATAATCCCACTCACTGTGGCTTAGCTCTTCAAAATATTTTTCAAAGTGTTCTCACAGCTGATATTTCCAATGAGGTAAGTCAGGATGGCACAAACTCCATTTCACACCAAAACATGAAGTGACCTGAACAAAACCATATTGCCATCAGCCAACCAAGATGAGTGGCTCTTCTCCCTGACCTGGTGATCATCATAGTGGTGCTGGCAGAATAAATTCTGAGAGAGGACCCACTTAGCCTAAGATTTGCAAAAACAACCTCTTGCAAATAGACATTTATTTTCATTGTAGACAATATGAGGACATTCTCAATATCTGAACTGCTATTTTTCTTTTTCTAATTGTTTCCTGTTAGGTCATCTATCTTATGACATTTGTAAAACTAAAAAAAAATTTTTAACGTTTAAACCACATGTGCTAGCTGGTCAAGACAACACATTAAGCTCACATTTTGATCACCCCTCTGTCCAAACACGACAGCAATGCCAGCTAAATTATAAGAGGAAAAAAAGAGACAGATTAAAACTCTAAAATAAGAAATAAACATTCCTACATTTTGAGTATTAAGCAGGAATACAAAATCCACACCTAGGAACATCACAATGAAAACTACAGAATATAAAGGATAAAGAGACAATAGTTTGCAGAATGTGATGGATAATTTTATGTGCAACTTGGCTGAGCCATGATGCCCAGATTCTTGGTCAAACATTATTCTGGATATTTCTGGAAGGGTGTTTTGGGATAAAATTTATGTTTAAATCAGTAGACTTTGAGTATTGCAGATTGCTCTCCATAATGTGGGTAGAGCTCATCTAATGAGCAGAATACCTGAATAGAACAGAAGTTTGACCTCCTCCAAGCAGGAGAGGTTGTGCCACAGACTGCCTCCAGATTTTATGTGCAACATCAGCTCTTTCTAGCTCACCAGCAAGCTGCCTTTGGATTTGAACTTAACTCTTTCCTCAGTCTCCAGTCTGCAGCCTATTTTATCAGATTTTGGACTCACCAAACCATCAAAACCACAAGAGCCAATTCATTAAAACAAGTATACACACACACACACACACACTATTGGTTCTGTTTCTCTGGAGAACCCTGAGTAACAGAGGGGGAAACAAGACAGATGTTCTGTGAAGGAACAATAGTTAGACTCACAACAGACCTGTCAAATGGAAATACAGATGACAAAAATGTTCTTAAAAGATGCTGAGGGAAAAGTAACTTTCAAGTTAGAATTTTATATCCAGATAAACTATCCTTCAAGAGTGGGGACAAAATAAAGACATCATCTAGAATACATACATATTTTCAGATTACTAAGGAAAAATAAAACAAAAGGATATATTCCAACAAGAAGAAAAATTAACAAAAGGGAAAAAACAACTATGGGCAAAGATATATATACATAATATATGTTAATACATTTAACTGCTAGACTACAAAAAAACCTTTGATAATTTAAAATTGGGTAAAACTATAAGCATCAATTATAAGATAGTGAAGTGAAGTGCTCAGTGAGTGGGTGTCATGTGAGAGGCCATTGTAGATGATGGGAAGATGCTAAAACTACTGAATAATTATAGAGTCTGAGAGAAAATTTTATAGTTAATTATGAGTGTTAAAATTCTAAGATCAACTACCAACTTATGGGCTTCCCTGGTGGCTCAGATGGTAAAGACTCCTCTCACGATACAGGAGACTCAGGTTCAATCCCTGGGTCAGGAAGACTCACTGGAAAAGGAAATGGCAACCCACTTCAGTATTCTTGCCTGGATAATACCATGGACAGAGGAGCCTGGCAGGCTACAGTTCATGGGGTCACAAGGAGTTGGACATGACTGAGCTGCTAAGCACACCAAATTTTCCGAACAAGAAGTGAGGTAGGGGAATACAGAGGAATATGAAAAACTATCAATACAACAGAGAGCAGAGAAAGAGGAAAGAGAAAACAAAAGCATAGTAAACAAAAATGTGTAAATAAATAAGACAGTAGACACTGTAGAAATAAATTCATATGTATCAGTGATCATAGACTGATATTATTAGTTTTTTTTTTTAAGAATTGATGCCTTCAAACTGTGGTGCTGGAGAAGACTCTTAAGAGTCCCTTGGACAGCAAGGAGATCAAACCAGTCAATCCTAAAGGAAATCACCCCTGAATATTCACTGGAAGAACTGATGCTGAAGCTCCAAGAATTTGGCTACCTGATGCAAAGAGATGACTCATTGGAAAAGACCCTGATGCTGAGAAAGATTGAAGGCAGAAGGAAAAGGGGACGACAGAGGATGAGATGGTTGGATGGCATCCCCAACTCAATGGACATGAATTTGAGCAAACTCTGGGAGATGATGAAGAACAGGGAAGCCTGGTGTGCAGCAGTCCATGGAGTCACAAAGAACTGGACACAACTGAGCAGTTGAACAACAAATTATGAGACTGCATTTGCATTTTTAATCCAACTATAAGGCACTTAAAATAGACATAAATGAAATTCACAAGAAAGACTGAAAATATACATATCTGTAAAAGTACCTAACATGCAATATCTAAAATAAAGCTCACAGAGTAATAATACATTAGATAATACTTAAAGCAAAAGGTATTCACAGGGATGAAGAGACATACTTCATAATAAACTTGTATATATCTGATAACATAGCCTTAAGATATAGTAATTCATAAAATATATAAACAGGCATAAAGCCAAAAGAAAAAAATACATGAAGAAAAATCAAAATTACAAGCAGAAACTGACAAATCAACATAGCGGGAGAGCTTAACACATCAGAAGACTGGCAGATAATATAGTTCAAAATTTAATAAGAGCATAACAGATCTGAACATCAAAATTAGCAATGTAATAAGTACAAAAATTGAACCACACGCCTGACAAATAGAGAAAAATTTTTGTAGATATACCAAAATTTATTTGTGTCACAATGGGAAACTGAAAAAATCATAAAAATTGATATCATTTAGACCACTCTTTCTGACTATGCTGTCATTTAGCTCTAAATCAATTAAAAAACAGCCCACATGTTTGGAATTTTAAATGTATATCTCAATACTTCAGAGGTAAAAGTAGAAAACTCAGTGAAAATTATTAAGTATGGGGAACCAAACAAGTATGAAATAACTCATATCAAAACTAGTGAGATACAATGAAGAATGTACCTAAAAGTAAATATAAGGATTTATATACATTTATTTTTAAATAAGACGGAGAATTAGTGAGTTTTGTGTTCCACTAAAGAAGCATGAAACAGAACCAAAGAACAAAACTGATTAATAAAAGTCACAAATAATCAATATCAGGAATAATAAACAGTAAAGATTTTTTTAAATCATAAGAGAATACTATGAACAATAAACATGAAATTTACATGAAATAAATAGGTTTCTAAAATACATATGTTCAAAATTACCAAAACTGACTCAAAAGGAATAGCTGAAATAAATCACATTGAATTGCTAATGAAGACTGTCTACCACCCCTAACACTTAAAACCCACAAGGTGCAGGTGATTTTTCTAGGCAGCTTTTACCAAACTTTCCAGGAATATATAATCATTGTTTTAAATCATTTCAGAGACTAGAAAAATTAAGGGAGCTTCCCAATTTACTTTATAAGGTGAGTATAAACTTGCTACAACTGGACAAAGTCAGTACAAAGGAGAACAAATGAACCTGTAGAACCGCATCCCAGAGACTCCAAGAAATGCACCTAATGTAAGAAATGCAGAAGACACAGCCCACATAGCACCGCAAAAAATATCCCCAGGCCAATGTCTCCATGGAAGCAAGGCCTCTATTTCTCAGGGGTCCCACGGTCCCCGCCCCTCAGTGCACACCTCTGTTCCCTTCTCAACTTACTTTCTTACACATGGACCGGAAGTGGCTTTCCCCGTCCCTAAATGTGCAGGACTGTCCATCCACCCACCACCATCGCCTCGGTCTCTTTTATATAGTACGAGTGAATTCCACTTGATCCAACTCATCTTTCTTCAACAAGAGAACAACAGTCCAAGGTCACTACCCCAGGTACAACCAGAAAGTCAGCTGTCCAACCAGAAAGTCAGCTGCCTTCGAGTCAAGCATGAAGTTCATTTAAATGTGCTGTGGAAGTGTGAACTGGGGTTATACACACAGTCCTGTGGCTTTGGGTCCATATCACAGAGCTTTGGTCCAGGACTGAAAGTGTAATTGTGCAGAAGATATGTTGGGGAGTGGTAATTTGAGAGACTTTTTTCTTTTTAATAATGATTATTACTATGATTATGTAATATATTTACATTTGGTATGTATCCACATAATGTTCATTCACTACACTTAAAATATCTTTAGGCTTCAGAGAAAAATATCTAATTCTTATCTCCTTCCTCTCAGCTTCAGGCCACGTCATTTGGCTTATGTGCCTGCCCAACTCTGTAAACTGAAAGCTTCTTGAACACAGAGACAAAAATTCACTTTTGATTAATTACAACAATCATATATCAATTATGTCTGAATAAAGTTGGAGCTGAATAAAGGATTGACAAAGAAAATCATCTCAATAGAAACAATTAATAATACAGGAAATAGGCCATATACTAGTGCTAATCAATTTTTTGGGGGGTGGGGGGCTCCAAAATCACTGCAGATGGTGATTGCACCCATGAAATTAAAAGACGCTTACTCCTTGGAAGAAAAGTTATGACCAACCTAGACAGCATATTCAAAAGCAGAGACATTACTTTGCCGACTAAGGTCCGTCTAGTCAAGACTATGCTTTTTCCTGTGGTCATGTATGGATGTGAGAGTTGGACTGTGAAGAAGGCTGAGCGCTGAAGAATTGATGCTTTTGAACTGTGGTGCTGGAGAAGACTCTTGAGAGTCCCTTGGACTGCAAGGAGATCCAACCAGTCCATTCTGAAGGAGATCAGCCCTGGGATTTCTTTGGAAGGAATGATGCTAAAGCTGAAGCTGCAGTACTTTGGCCACCTCATGCAAAGAGTTGACTCACTGGAAAAGACTCTGATGCTGGGAGGGATTTGGGGCAGGAGGAGAAGGGGACGACAGAGGATGAGATGGCTGGATGGCATCACGGACTCGATGGACATCAGTCTGAGTGAACTCTGGGAGTTGGTGATGGACAAGGAGGCCTGGTGTGCTGCGATTCATGGGGTCACAAAGAGTCGGACACGACTGAGCGACTAAACTGAACTGAATCACTTTATACTCATTATCCCATCTAATCCTTATAACTACCTTATAAAGTGGCCACAGGACTGGAAAAGGTCAGTTTTCATTCCAATTCCCAAGAAAGGCAATGCCAAAGAATGCTCAAACTACCGCACAATGGCACTCATCTCACACGCTAGCAAAGTAATGCTCAAAATTCTCCAAGCCAGGCTTCAGCAATACGTGAACCATGAACTTCAAGATGTTCAAGCTGGTTTTAGAAAAGGCAGAGGAACCAGAGAGCAAATTGCCAACATCTGCTGGATCATGGAAAAAGCAAGAGAGTTCCAGAAAAACATCTATTTCTGTTTTATTGACTATGCCAAAGCCTTTGACTGTGTGGATCACAATAAACTGTGGAAAATTCTGAAAGAGATGGGAATACCAGACCACCTGATCTGCCTCTTGAGAATTCTGTATGCAGGTCAGGAAGCAACAGTTAGAACTGGACATGGAAAACAGACTGGTTCCAAATAGGAAAAGGAGTACGTCAAGACTGTATATTGTCACCCTGCTTATTTAACGTATATGCAGAGTACATCATGAGAAATGCTGGGCTGGATGTAGCACAAGCTGGAATCAAGATTGCCGGGAGAAATATCAATAACCTCAGACATGCAGATGACACCACCCTTACAGTAGAAAGTAAAGAAGAACTAAAGAGCCTCTTGATGAAAGTGAAAGAGGAGAGTGAAAAAGTTGACTTAAACCTCGACATTCAGAAAACTAAGATCATGGTATCTGGTCCCATCATTTCATGGCAAATAGATGGGGAAACAGTGGCAGACTTTATTTTTGGGGGCTCTAAAATCATTGCAGATAGTGACTACAGCCATGAAATTAAAAGATGTTTACTCCTTGGCAGTAGAGTAATGACCAACCTAGACAGCATATTAAAAAGCAGAGAAATTACTTTGCCAACAAAGGTCCGTCTAGTCAAGGCTATGGTTTTTCCAGTAGTCATGTATGAATGTGAGAGTTGGACTAAAAAGAAAGCTGAGTGCTGAAAACTGATGCTTTTGAACTGTGGCGTTGGAGAAGACTCTTGAGAGTCCCTTGGACTGCAAGGAGATCCAACCGTCCATCCTAAAGGAGATCAGTCCGGGGTGTTCATTGGAAGGACTCATGTTGAAGCTGAAACTCCAATACTTTGGCCACCTAATGCAAAGAGCTGACTCACTGAAAAGACACTGATGCTGGGAAAGATTGAAGGCAGGAGAAGGGGACGACAGAGGATGAGATGGTTGGATGGTATCACCGACTCGATGGACATGAGTTTGAGTAAACTCTGGGAGTTGGTGATGGATGGGGAGGCCTGGCGTGCTGCAGTCCATGGGCTCACAAAGAGTAGGACACGACTGAGCGACTGAACTAACCCTATAAAGTGGACACCATACTATTATTTCTATGGAAGAGGCTGAGGACATGAGGCTCAGAGGTCAAATAACAACCTCAAATTCCATAGTTAGCTAGTTACAGCAACTGTACTTGAACCAAACAGTTCTGCTACACAGCCCACCCTTCTGAACACAACACTGTGTCCAAATCAGGTCATTTGGAAGTATTAGGATAAGAAGGTAGGTGGGTGGATGGATGGATGAGCAAATGGATAGACGGAGGAATGCATTGACGGATGGGTGGGGGAATGGTAGATGAATGAAAAGTTTAGGGAAACAAAAAATGACCCTCAAAGGGAATACTTTGGTGGTCAGTGATCTGAGCAGGCATGTTCCTGAGTAAGTTTAAGTAAGATCTGTTGTGTTCCTAGTCTAGCTAAAACTTGAACCCCTAAAAAAAAAAAATACCATCCACTGGTCCTAAAAGCATAAGGGTGATAGAGAAAGAGAGAGATTGAGAGACTGGGAGGAAGGGATGAAGGACAGAAATAAACAGGTCAGTCCTCTTTCAGGAGCTTTCACAAATCTGCGTTTGTCTAGATCAGCACAAACCCACCTTCACAAATGCTTAGTGGGTCAGCAGGGTCATTTCACATAACAAAGACATCCCATTAGGCTCTAGAGACCACAGAAGCGAGTCAGAAAGGTTTTAGCACCTTCGTTCACCTCTAAACATTTGCCCTTAACAACAACGTTAAAAGCAAAAGGCTCTGAAAGAATAATATCTCCTTTGAAAAAAACTTCTCACTTGCTTCTAATTCTCCTACCCATGTCAGTCAGGTTCAGCCAGGGGAGCAGAGACATCATGGGGTGGCCGGCGTGGGGGGCAGCGGTGTGGTGGCAAGTCACAGAACAGGGCTTTATTACAGGAATCTGAATGTGCACAGTTGTGGGAAGAGCCAAGGAGGAGGCGTAAAGGTCTGGAAGCGGGGTGCTGGAGGATCAGCAGTCACCAAGCAATCTATCAGAGAAGGCAGGCATGTCCGGCCACCAAAACGATTTCACAGGGAAGCTGGGGGAAAGCCTCTGTGTAGCTGAGATCCTCTCCATCTGCAGACCAGCCCCTGCAATCTGGTGGTGAACCTCAATCTCCAGGTGGGCCTCAGAGCCAAGAGTCAGAAAGAAATGCTGGATGCAGAAGAGAGCAAGGAACCCATTGGACCTGTGCTGCCATCCATCCTTCACCTGACAGCCAACAAAACCCTGGAGGGTAATGGCTCTCCAGATCCCTGTGTGTTCCTCTTTGGGCCAACTCTAACCCGGAAACAGGCAGGGAAGGGGATGCTGGGAAATGTAGTTCTCAGCTTAACCAAGGCAACCTAGCACAGTCCACCCAGGCTCCTTTAATTAAATATAGAATACTTAACGTAATTATTCACATCTTTTGGGAGACTGTACATTTTAATCATAATTACATGATAAATATTTCACGGTATATATCTTTGTCATATAATTAGGAATAAAAAATGTAATCTCAAAAAGATGCTAAATAATTCAAATGGCTGAGGATGTGATTAAAGCCTTGATTGAAATATGGTCAGAAGGTAACTCAAGGTCTTCAAGCATGATCTCCCAAGAAACGTCACCACCAGGTATGTTTAAAAATACACTGACATGGAAACACCCAGAAGAAAAGAAATTTACATGGCTTTGAATATGGGGTGAAAATCTAAAGAATATATCCAGCTCAAGTTATGATCTGGCAAAAATTACTATAGCCAGTTTATAAGATCCATATCCATTCTTCTCTGGCCTCTGCTAAGACAAGGGCATTCATCTCACTCATTCATTTTGAAAATATCTTCTTCATTTTTTCAGGTTTGGGGTTAGGGACTATGCTATGTTACTTCTAAAGGCCCTCACAGCACCTAATACATGGACTATGGCACTTGGGGAGAATCTCTGGACAAATTTCATTTTAGCCCCATATTTACTGCATTCTACTTCATAGGACTTCCCTGGTGGTCCAGTGGTTAGGACGCCACGCATCCACTGCAGGGGGCGTGGGTTCAATCCCTGGTCAGGGAAATACAATCGTGCATGCCATGCGCTACAGCAAAAAAAAAACTTAATTAAAAAAAAGAAAAACTACTCATGAAAAAGATTTATTCTGAAAATAGGAATAACTGAGGCTTTGATAAGTGCTGTTGCTGAAGTCCAGGGAAGTATGCTCTGGGGAATACAGGAAGAGCTGAGACTAGCGTGATGTAGGGACTGTAGGATGGTGCCTTGCAGGAGGTGGAAACAGGCCTTTTGGAGTAAGACATCAGAAGGATTTTGTGTGTGAGAGAGAAAGAGAAGGAAAAAGCAGGGAGGAGGGAAGAGTACAGTTGAAGATAAATTAAGGAAATAGTTGGGAATAATTGGGCATGACTTCCCAATGGATCAACTTCAGGATTCTTCACGCTTCTTCAAACGGCGGCAAAGGGAGTGCCCATGGCTTCCATCATTAAATCCTCAAACACAGTAAGAAAAACTTCCATCAAGGGTTACATCTGGGTTTAAAGAACTCATACTCTGTGCAAATGAAGTGAAGTCAAGGTTGCTCAGTCATGTCTGACTCTTTGCAACCCAATGGACTAGAGAGTCCATGGAATTCTCCAGGCCAGAATACTGGAGTGGGTAGCCTTTCCCTTCTCCAGGGGATCCTCCCAACCCAGGGGTCGAACCCAGGTCTCCCACATTGCAGGTGGATTCTTTACCAGCTGAGCCACAAGGGAAGCCCAAGAATACTGGAATGGGTAGCCTATCCCCTCTCCAGCCCTTCTCCAGAGGATCTTCCCGACCCAGGAATCAAACCAGGGTCTCCTGCATGGCAGGCAGATTCTCTACCAACTGAGCCCTGAGGGAAGCCCTGTGGAGGAAACTGTAAACTCAGGTGGGTCGAGCAAACCCCTGTAACCATGAACTATACCCCCTCTTCTAGCCGTCATTCACGTAGCATACGTGTATCTACTGGACACTTACTCTGGTCCAGACACTGTAGGGAAATGAAAATCTAGACACAGTCCTAGCCCTGCAAAGAAGCTGGATCTTAGTATGAGAAAATATTTAAAGAATGAATAAATGACAGGAAAATAATACATGTCATCCTCAACTATATAGGCCCGGAGAAACAAAATGGTGTAGTGAGTTTCAAGTTAGGCTGGGGATGAATCCTGATCCTACAGGTACTGGCAGTGTGACCTGAAGGATGTTACTCAACCTCTTGAGGCTTTGGTTTCCTTATCAGTAACACTCTCATTTGCTTGTTGTGAGAGGGAACACTATTGAAGGAAATAATGGAAAACAAATTGATCCAGTGTCCCTCAACAGGGATGATGATAAAGTTATTGAAGGACTCTAAGCAGGAAGATGTAAAACATCTCAGTTTTTATTTCAAAATTCATCTGCTGCAATAATCAAGAAATACGAGTCCAGAGTTGCAGAAGCTGAGAATCTTTGCCTTTTGAAGGCAAAGAAACATCAGGTCAGGCCATGTCAGCATGGGAATGAACCCAAGAGTCTTTCAGGAAGAGCCAGAGACTCAAGTAACGCACAGATCCCAGACATCCAGCCAACTAGCCCAGACCTCTCCTGACGTTAAGCCCAAGGCGGTTACCCCTACTCCACACTTCCCCAAGAAGTTGTATTTCAGGGTAGAAATTTTGCTTCAAGAACAAATAAGCTCACAATATTTTCCTAACATATTCCTCTTCAAAATGAGTAGACTCAGAAAGTCTACACACCATCCAAATGATCAGCTTACTAAGGTGCATTTTCCACAATCCAGTGGTGTCCCCAACACTTTCTTCTGAAGCCCAGAAGTATGTTCTGCTTAAACGTGAGCTGGGCCCAGAAGTGAGGACAGGGGCACGTCCTACACTGCTGCCTGGCACAACACATGTTTTTAATGACTGGAAGTAAAATGTGCTATTTCACTGTACCCTCAGAAGACCCAATTATTATGGCATAATGCATGCCACCCCAGAGCCAAAGCCTGGTCTGAGCTATCCATTGCCACCTCCATCGCCAGAACCAAACAGCGGAATGGTGCCTTGAGCATATATTTCCAAAATCCACCGATGGCCTTATTTTCCTAAGTCAACTTTTGCAAGAAAGGCTTTCATAATCTGCCTATTGATTGAAGGAAAAGAGAGGGAAAGAGGAAGAAGGAAGTGAGAGAGGAACCAAGGGGTGGGGGGAGAATGAAGGACTGTACGGTCTAAACTATAGATCTGAATGATTAGCCATTAGCAGCAGCCAACAGAAGACCTTGAAGAGTGGGCCATCACTACATTCGGCCTGAAACAGGCTTCTGATCCCTGAGGGTTATGAAGCTGTTGTGAGAGACCCCTGATATGTTTTCCAGCAAGCAATTGGCAGTGATGCACAAGTACATTAGAAGAACCAAGGGGTAACCGCCTTGGGTTTGACATCAGGAGACCGAGGTCTGGGCTAGTAGGCTGGATGTCCATGATACGTTTTCTATGAGGTCCTCAACATTCAGCTGGAGAAGGCAATGGCCCCCCACTCCAGCACTCTTGCCTGGAAAATCCCATGGACAGAGGAGCCTGGTAGGCTGCAGTCCATGGGGTCGCTAAGAGTCTGACACGACTGAAGCGACTCCACTTTCACTCTTCACTTTCATGCACTGGAGAAGGAAATGACAATCCACTCCAGTGTTCTCGCCTGGAGAATCCCATGGACGGGGGAGCCTGGTGGGCTGCAGTCCATGGGGTCGCATAGAGTCGGACACGACTGAAGCGACTTAGCAGCAGCATATAGTTAAGAGGTCAGGCCTATGACGCTTTTCAGATCTCAGTTCCCTGATGCCCAAGGAGTTGGAATACACATTGTTCAGCAAGTTCTGACATACGTCAGAGAAGGCTTGTTTCACACTGGTCTCTTCAGTTGCCAGTTCCTCACCTTTATCCATATTTCTGGAGGGCCAATAAAAACAAAGATGAATCACCTTCTCCCCAAAGTGATGACAATTCCAACCACATACATTATGGCTTAGCCTCTGGCACAGATGTCATCTTTCCAACATGCCCACTGCCCTCCCCTGCCAGGCTCTCCTCCCGAGCTGCCACAAAAGCAGAATCTTTCACAGGAACTCCTGTCCCTTCTATTGTAAATCTACAATTAGTTGCTCAAAGCAACAAAGTATTAAAATTAACTTTCTCTAATCTATTCTTCTCATCCACTCCACTAAGAAACTCCAACCAAGGAGAAACAAAATTAAAAAGATGACATCAATCAGAATGTTGTTAACACAGGTCTAAACACTGACCAAGAGGAATCAAGAATAACCCTCTCTTCTGGACTGTATTCATTTTGAATCAATAATGAGTAAGAAATCTCTGAAATTTTGACTCAGCCAAATTAAAATTTTGCCTTGATAACCCACTTTAAGTTTCAGCTTAGTCTTACTGTTTCCCAAGTAATCCCAAGAGATTAGTTTCTCTATATGCATCCACAGGTTTGTCCCCAAATTGTTTCACTATTTTTCATAAGGATTGGCTGATTTTAATGCATATGAAACATTTATCATAGTACAGATAATATAGCAAGTTCTTAGTAAAAAGTACTTATAACTGTTTCTCTGTAAAAAAAAAAAAAAGAAACAGTAAACGTGCTCAACATCAGTAATGCATATGGTTATTCTAGTATTTCCAGGCAGAAATCCTATCCAATGTACAGATCAAATATTACTACTAACAATGTGCTAATCTCCATAAAGGAGTCTCCCTTCAAGAGTTAAATATATTCCCTCTGATCTTATTTACTTTTTCTCCTAATTTGTCAAAAATTCTGATAGTGAAGTCTATATAAATGAGATTTATTTTACTCTCCAATAGCTTCAGATTTGAGTCCAAAAAAAAAAAAAAATCCTCTGGATAACAATTGGTAGGCATAAGCACAGGATGTTTTGAAATGGCACAAATGGTAGAAATTATTGAAAAGCAAAGGTGAACCCCAACACATAACCTGCTGCTGCTGCTGCTAAGTCACTTCAGTCGTGTCCGACTCTGTGCGACCCCATAGACGACAGCCCACCAGGCTCCCCAGTCCCTGGGATTCTCCAGGCAAGAACAATGGAGTGGGTTGCCATTTCCTCCTCCAATGCATGAGAGTGAAAAGTGAAAGTGAAGTCTCTCAGTCATGTCCGACTCCTAGGGACCCCATGGACCGCAGCCCACCAGGCTCCTCCATCCATGGGATTTTCCAGGCAAGAGTGCTGGAGTGGGGTGTCATTGCCTTCTCCAACACACATAACCTAGCACATTTTATTAACATAAGTAAAGGTAAGCAGGGAAGAACCAAGCTCTCAGCGAACAGCGCCCATTCCAGACCTGTGCTGGGAACTCAGGTCCACGCTCACTTGATGAACACCAGCAACTAAGAGCATCAAACACGTTGAGAGCCGCATGGGTAACACCCCTGCCCTCCAATCCATGACCACCTTCACGACAGTCACCCACGGACACTGTGCTTCTCCAGTGTCACCAGCAGTCTCTATGAGCCAACAGTGAACCCAGCTGGAGGGCTGCTTCTACACCCAAAGCTTGAAGGTGAACAGTGCCATTGTTCCCAAAAAGGGCATTTCTTTATATGGACAGTGCTAACAAGCGACAGCCTGGTTAAGCTATGAAATACCAAAAAAAAACAAAAAAACAAAAACGGAAGAGTTTCTGTCTGGTAATACAGTAAGACTGTTAGGTCTGACCAGCTAAGCAGATACGGGTAATGTAATACCAAAGACAAATCATCTGGGCTCTTTAAGAATACATGGCTGGTGCTAAGAAAATCTTTAAGAGCCAAGTATTTTGAGAATTATAAAGTGATGTTATAACAAGGTCAGGAGTCTAGGTACATAGGTTTTAAATTACTGCAATAGCCTATAATAGAGCCCTATAAAGGGATGAAAGGTACTTCATTACCACATTGGAAAAGCAACCTAGATGCTTCTGAAACCAGTGGGTACAATTTGTATGGCTTCTTCAGGTTTGCGTTAACTGCACAAAGTTAGCTAGGATGGTCAGAGGTGAACGAATATTTCTTGAGAAATTAGTTAATGAAATAAACCATTGGAAATGAGCCTTCAATTACTTCAGCCTGACACCCTGCTCAGTAAAAGAAATGCATTTCTTTTTCCATTTCCCTACTCAAGTCAGGTGATTGGAAAAGTCATACCACCAGTGGTGTATTCAAACAAAGTAAAACAAAATAACACCAACTGCTTCTCATTTAAAATAAGTTCTGAAAGTTGGCTGCCGAATCCTGAGTTACAGTAAACAAGTGAGCTGACTACTCACGTATGTTCCCCCAATTACAGTTCTTTATAAATCACAATCCAGCCCAGTTTTTACCTCCAGATTCTTTTCCATCATGACACAAAAATACTTCCTAAGAAGCCAATGCCCGTTACAACTCCACAAGTTCTGTGGGTATCCTTCAAAAATGAAAGCCTTGTCGCAACACACCACTGATCGAG
Organism: Redunca redunca; assembly: GCA_006410935.1. Lineage (NCBI taxonomy): Eukaryota > Metazoa > Chordata > Mammalia > Artiodactyla > Bovidae > Redunca > Redunca redunca. Next base: position 15,834 of record SJYQ01016926.1, on the reverse strand, counting down.
GGAAAAGTGCCTTTGTACGCAATGGTCCAATTGGTATTTGTGGTCACCAGGCTTGGCAGCTCTCGTTTCTCTTACCGCTAGGCCCACAGCAATGTAGCCAGGTGCCATTTTTAAAGGAAACCACTGTAACTAGTCCTAATAGTTTCAATCAGCACTTTACCAAGTGAAAGATGGGCTACCCAGAAACGTTCCAAAGACAAGCAGGGGAGTCACAGGAGAGAAGAGCCACCGAAGGAGTGCTGCGGTTTATTGTCTGGATGACACCAAGGATGTTTTATTTTTAATGTACCTAATCCATTGGGTTCTATTAACACATTCACCTATTTTCCTAAGGAACTTCTGTTAAGATTCCGCAGCTTTCACCCTTGAAGACCCAACACATCAGAGAACTGGCATTCTTCTAATAGTAACTGATCTCATAGTTCAAGAAAGGGGGTTACTCAACGGGGACTTCCCTGGCAGTCCAGAAGTTAAAACGCCACGCTTCCACAGCTGGGGGCTCTGATTCAATCTCTGGTCAGGAAACTAAGATCCCACATGACACTGTAGCACGGCCAAAAAAAAATACAAACGGAGGCAGCCAGCTTGGCCACTCCATGTCCGCTGTATGACAGCTGAGTGCTTCCCTACAGATGATTCTCCTGTAGCCTTGCCCCTTTCCCTCTCACCTTATTAACGCCATCTGATGTCAGAAGTGGGGTGGCTTCACTCCAGGATAGACACAGAAAACAGTATTACTATTTCTGCAAATTTTTAAAAACATTTACAGGCAGACCTTGCTTTATCATGCCTTACTTTATTGCACTTCACAGATATTGCTTTTTTTTTTAACAAGTTGAAGATTTATGCCAATCCTATCAATGCCATTTTTCCAACAGTTTTTGCATTTTGTAATTCTCATAATATTTCAAAACTTTTTCATTACTACTATGTTTATTATCAGTGATCTTTGATGATACTTTTGAGAAAAACTACAACTCACTGAAGGCTCAAATTATGGTTAGCATTTTTAGCAATATTTAACTAAGGTACATACGCTGTATTTTTAGACATAATGCTATTGCACACTTAACAGACTAGAGTATAAACATAACTTGTACACCCACTGGGAAACCACAATACTCATGTGAATCCTTTATTGCTCACTTTATCGCAGTGGTCTGGAACTGAACCCACAATACCACCAATGTTTGCCTGTATGTGGATGCTTCATGAGCATAAAGGTATAAATGAGTATAACATTTAGGGATGGAAAATGGGAAGTTTGTGAGAGAGGGGTTACAAATGAGGCTTCAAATATGTGCAATGTTTTATTTTGAAACAAAGGGAAGAAAAACAAATATTGTATATCACTTATATGTGGAATCTAGAAAAATGGTAGAATTTATTTGCAGTCACAGACGTACAGAACAAACTTATGGGGGCCTCCCAGGTGGCACTAGTGGTCAAGAATCTGCCTGCCAATGCAGGAGACGCACGACAGGTTTGATGCCTGGGTTGGGATGATCCCCTGGAGAAGGAAATGGCAAGCCACATTGGTATTCTTGCCTGGAAAATTCCATGGACAGAGGAGCTCTGTGGGCTGAAGTCCATGGGGCCGACTGAATACAAGCAAGCACACGTGTGCACACACACACACACGGGTGAGATGAACTGGAAGACTGAGACTGACATATATACACTATGTATAAAATAACTAACTAAGAGAACTTACTTATAGCACAGAGAATTCTACGCAGCACTTGGTGGTGACATAAATGGGAAGGAAACCCAAAAAAGAGGGGATATACGTAATACAGATGACTGACTCACTAGCAAAGTATATATAAAGTACAATTCACCAGCTTATAGATACAGCAAGAAACAACATTGTTAAGCAACTATACTCCAAAACAGAGAAGTAAATATGACAAAATGTTAACATTTTAAAACCTGGATGATGACAACCTAGAGGGGAGGAATGGTGTGGGAGGTGGGAGGAAGGTTCAAGAGGGAGGGGACATATGTATACCTATGGCGGATTCATGTTGATGTATGGCAAAAACCAACACAAAATTGTAGAGCAACTATCTTCCAATTAAAAATAAATCTTTTTTAAAATCTGGAAGATAGGTTTATAGGTGTATTACTATTTTGACTTTTTCTCAACATTGGAAATAGTTCATAAATGTTTTTTAAAAGGTAAGTATGCTGACAAACTTAAGAACTAGGAATTCCACAGATATCTGAGCATTCATTTATGAAAAAGAAACTGAAAAGTTAGCTAGTAACTGAGAGCGATGGATTGAATATTTTTTATCCCAAGAAAGCAATGACTGTGTTAGGCATGTCCTAATAAACATTTTATATATTCATTTATAACCTCATGAGTTATTAACTTCATTTAACAGACAAGGAAACTGCTACTCAGAAATTAACATGGCCAACGGTGCAATGAATTAAGCAGCAAAGTCAAGATTCAGAGTCAGGTTCAAAGGCTTCAAGATACAGGCTGTCTCGTAGGTTTCCCTCAGAACAAAGCAGTACCCTCCACAACTAACATACTTCTAAGTTTTTACATGGTGGAGCTCAGAACCAGACACTGAAGCCACCAGAACACTCCCATTTACCCCCCAGAAATCCCCAGGGAAGGTCAGCTCCACCCCCATTCTTCTAAGAGCACCTTGACAGTCAGCAGTCCCTTCCTGGTGAACTGCAGGCCTTGAAAGAAGCATACAGTATTTATTACAAAGTGAACAAAGGGCAACAGGGGGCACTGGAGGGTCTCAAGCACAGCATGATAAAAAGAACAAGTTTTATGCGGCATACAATGGTTTTTCAAATTAGAGGTGTCAAGGCATTAGTCATAAAATCCATTCAGGGGGCCATAACCAGCATTTCCTAAAAAAAGAAGGGAAAAAAAAGGCAGGAAGGAAGGGAACTGATGTGTCAGATGCACAGAAGACAGTGATGTTTCACACAGCTTTGTCCGCTGTGCACTCTACTGACCTCTGTGTGTTCTGGGTCATGGTTCAAATGTGCTGCTTACTTGCGTTGCAACCGAATGGTCTGAAAGTTACTGCTCTAGAAGACAGAGGATTTAGGGTAGAGGCTGGAGCCTGCAGCACACCCCCAGATGGCCAGGAGGGACCCTTTAAGGTGGTATATAGTAACAGTAGAAAGAAAAGAAGGATAAACAAAAAATTGACACATTTGAAAACAAGAGAATTTGGGCAGGGAAACCCAACGAAAACACGAAGGTATTACACATGGGCCATTCAAGGGGAAGCCAGGCATAACGACAGACAGGCCAACAGTGAGGAAGAGCTGGAAGAGGTCCGCAGAGGAGGCAGGAGACACATTTAGGGTGAGACACGTTACGCCGCAGGAGACAAGAGGACAGACCTGTGGACTACAAAAACAGCTCGGCCACCCACGCCCTCAAAACCAGGGCCCTCACTGCTTTAACTTAGTCCCCTTTTATAAACCTGTATTAATTCTCTTTCAGTTAAACCATGTTTTGAATCTATGCTCTGTCCTCAACCAAGTGGTTATGATTTTAAAAGGCACATAATCACACTAAAGAACCAATACCATCAGTTAGTCTCCGGCTATTACATTATTCACCATCCCAAGGGCTTCCTTTTGATTTAGCATTTGATGGATAAGTACAGACGGGTCTGTCGTTTGGCTGCGAGTGCACCCACTGACGGCATCAGCACTGGGGCTGGGAGCCGCAGGGCCCCAGCGGCCCTGGCACTCCCGGAGAGAGTCGGGCCAGAAGGAGCCTGGCAGCTGCCTGCAGGCTGTGCCTGTCCCGTGAAGCTGCACAGCTGGCTCGAGGGCCCTGCTGATCCAGCAAGAGGGCACAAGGGAAATGGCAGAACTCCAACAGATCACTTTATTCAAGACTGAATCCCCAAAGTACATCCGAATAGACATAATTAACCAAGGCAGTGTGGACCAAAAGGTACAATGTCATCCCCACCAGGACCCCTGATGAAGCGAGGTTTGCTTCACAGAAGGCTTTTTATGAAGTAAATTACATTAATTACCAACATTTAAAAACATCCAACATTTAAGGGTTTTGAATCTCTGATTTATTAGACAGCATGGAAATAACAGGTTTAGGTTATTTTACAGAAAGAGCTCAAGCTGCTCGTACACAGCAACTGGGCTTGCTGAGGGCAAACCAGTTCTTCAGACTACTGCATAAGGACACAAAGACTCCTCATCCTACAGTCAGGAGGGAAGAGCACACCAACAAGAGAACAGAGAAATTCACACACTAAATAATGTGTCCACAATGACTAAAACACATCCCTTAAGGGACAATCATGTATTGGTAGGAAGCAAAACAAAGCTTTCCATAGAGAAACCACTTTCACGAGATGGTTAGGTGGACCTGCAATGAAGAAAATACATTTCAAAAGATGGGTTCAGATGTACACTGAGTTTTCACTAAAATACTTACAAATAAAAATAAGACCTCTCTCTGTAGCAAAAGAAAATTTTTAAAATACATCATGGATAAAACAAATTTCAGTAAAGGTCCAAGTACCATTCAGATACATACATTTCCAAATAATATAAATAAAAAAACAAAAAGTGTGACAACAAAAATACGATTTGGAACTACCTAGAATAGGCCAAGCTAAGTTCATGTTCTGCTTCAGGGCATTACATTGAAATGAATCTCATTCTCACTATAATTTTTTTCTTTTTAACCTTAATCACCAGCGGCTGGGCAACTGAAATGGACATGAGAACTATATAAATGTCAGAGAAATATGTAAACCTCATTAATGTTTCCAAAAATTCATTTAGAGATAGAAACAGGTCCAAATAGATGCCTGTCTAAATGTACTGCAATTACGTTACAATTATTTTTCCAAATACACAGATAGGCTCTGTCTTTTCTCAGCTCATTACTGACTCAAACAATTTGCCCTTCTGGGATCAATTGTTTGCTAATAAATAATTGTTTACAGTCACAAAATGATGTTAGGAGGTTTTCTTATTAGTTTTCCTCCTGCACCCTAATAAGATTGAAAACGAGCTGATTCCCCAGAGTCTAACCTTAACCTCGCTTTGTTTCACAGCCCAGGAAATGATGACCCATCTGCTTCAGAAAATAATGGACGGCCGAGAGGAAATATTGTTTAATTGTAGATTAACCTCCTCATGAGGCAGTCTGAAGCAGCTTTAGAATTAGCAACTATAACCAGCAAGAGAAACAAATGGCTCAAGAGCCTTCTTCTCTACCATTTAAGGCCCAGAAAGAACGCAAAGGGGGCTTTATCACCTACATTTATTTACAAACATTTATTTCCGCAGTGGAAACAAAAATCAAGGTCAAAACTGACTCTCAGAACTGCTGTTGCTGCCCTCCCCTTCTGTTTGCCCAAATACCTTTAAATGCAGAAAAACCATCAAACCATCTCATGCGCTAAAGAAAGTGTTTAAAAAAAAAAACAAACAATAAAAAAAACCTCTTTTCCAATATTTTCAGGTTCTTATAATATTAAAAGTAAAAAATGTTCCCTGGCTTCTTTGTTAATAGTAATATATCCACCATTGGGAAGTACGAATTGTTTTATTATCATCAACATGGCACTTAAGTAAATGAAATCTTGTCAAGTACATGGTGACCTACAAGTTCAAAAGAAAAAAGAACAGCATGAGATCAAAATGGCCGGCCAGGACAAGAGACACAAAGTGAGAGATCAAATGCAAACCCAGCCCTTTATCCAACAGGCTTCACATGCTACGCCTTTTCTAAAGGTACACCTGTGAAGGCACACGGTACGGAACATTTCACACTCTGCCCTCTCTCAAGGACTCAAGCAACTTAGCAAGGGCCCTCTATGCCATTCTAATTCAGAAGAGTACAGGAATCCTGGAAACAGTCAGTTATTCCATAAATATTTACTAAGGACTTCCTTCCAGGGCCTGAGGAGAGAGGGACAAGCAGCAGGATGAAGACTCTTGGGGGCTGGTATTTTATGGTCAAACAAGTGTCCAGGTATCAGGTTTCCCTCAAGTCTGGTACAGGTAACTAAGTAAAAAGCTCTGCCCTACGTACCAAGAAAATGTAAATGGTTCTTCCCTGTTAACAGTTACACCCAAGAGCCAAAGACATCTACAGAAATTTCAAAACTAAGGAAATCTAGTATTCCAGGCAAGCCCATATCACTCTGAATTTCCAGCAAGACCTGAAGGTCATTTCATTCTGTGTAAATATTACAGAAACAACCTCTGTGGAGAGGAAAGATTTTTGGCAGTTCAAATTCTTAAATATCTTAAATAGAATTTGCTAAAATAAATTATTCTTGAATTCCTCAACTTAATTTTGAAGCAATGAGCTAGTAATAACTCCAGAGATTCAAATAATAGTGCCTATTCAAGAAGAATGAGAGTTTGACATTCTTCTCTACAAAACAACTAGGCACAATTTTATCCATCAGACGTCTATCAACCTACGGATATTGAAAGCTTGGGAGAACAAGATAAAATCAACTCCAGCCCTAGAGTCAGCTGTAATATCGAGCAGGCATCAACAATGCTATTCATGAATTTAGAAAAATTAATAAATCCTGGGTTGAATGCAAGAAAAGGCTCAAATACAGGTGAAGCATACTCACTTGGGTTTTGTTTCTGCATCTGTCACTTGGCGAATGAAGATACCATCTTCGGGATGTTCCGTGTCATCCATTTCATACATATACGATGATGCTATTGCAAGCGTGGTCCCATCATTACTGAAGGCGAGTGAGGCGATGCTGGTGGGGTACCGATGGAACTGGCACAGTCGCTTTTTGTTAAATGGATCCCAAATATTTACAAATCCATCAGAACCACCTGCAAGTGATTTCAAAACAGTTCTTGAAAGCAGATACAAAAACAGCCATTATCTTGACAACTTTTAAGATCACAGAAGTTGCATTTTCCCCAGGGAATATTATACTAGATTTTCTTCTCCTTTAAATATCATAAAAAACCAAGCACAATTTTTAAGAACTCTGCCCACTTCCCAGGTGGTCCAGTGGTTAACACGCCACGCTTCCAATGCAGGAATCGCAGGTTCAATCCTTGGTCAGGGAACTAGGATCCCACATGCAACACAGAATGACCAAAAACAAACAAACAAACAAGTGCAAATATGCAGCATTCGATTAACAGCAAAAGCCTATTAACAAGCAGACAGAAGTGAGCATGCCATACTCTACCTGTGGCAAAAGTGTTGTGGATGTTGTGAAAGGAAATGGCGTTGACTGGGTAAATCTGCTCAATATTGTTTTCTTTCAGTCTGTGACACTTGAAGGCGTACTTCTTCTTCTGTACCTCGGGGCTTGGGTCCAAGTACTCAACTGCCACTCGACCTTCAATAGAACTTAATACATAACCCTGACAAGGGAGATACGACAACAACACTAGTGAATCCAGATTCCAAAGCAAGGCACAGGCTCCCAGATTCAACCCACACTAAAGAAAGGCGATTATTTGTAAGATGAAGAGAGAATATGGCTATGTTTTAAACAAATGTTTAAGCAGGACTTAGTTAAGATCACTCCAAAGGTTTAAAAACCCTTATACCTGTTATATTAAAAAACGAACAAAAAAGGCCACCATCACTTACTTTCTTTACCAGTACTCTGCACACTGCAGTCAAAAACGTCTAGGTATTCTGTCAAACCTCACAGGAATTTTTAAATTATTTCAATATAATTTATCTGTTGTCCTGTCCAGAAAGGGACTCAAATTCATTCCATCACTTGGAATATATTTTTCTTGGCTTGATGCCTCCTCACTTCTAACAGCTCTAAGAACTGTGTCTTCTTCACTGAGGGTGTATCAATAATCCAGACCAACTGGAAAACCAGCCTTCCATCTGTCATCCTGCCTCTTGCTTTTAACTACAGCAAGTCAAGTTTATACCCAAACAACACAGATTTTCAGCAAGGTTCAAAACTGTTCTATAATTTCAAACTTCTCCTTACCTTGCTGTGAAACAGTATGTCAGAGAAGATAAGAGAGGAAGATAGTATGAAATCTCTATTTTACTTCTTTAATTTTTCAAGATATGAAAAAGATTTATTCCAAAAAAACTATTAACACTGGTAACAAAAAAAGAATCAGTAAAATGTTACTTTTAGTTAAAAAGCTTCCATTATAAACTACAGATAAACTCTGACAGAAAATTTTGGATATAAAACATATTATTCATAAATGCAAGCATATCTGAACCATGCATTGAAGGTTTTTCATAACTTCAATTCCAATGGAAACTTACAATATCCTGAGAAGAACTGTGATCACCATTTGAGGTACTAGCCTTTTGAAATAAAGAGCTAAGAGAATAGAATAACGGACCTAATTCTTTCGAGCTCCACAACCACTAAAGGACAGCCATAAGATTCCAAAGATATCTGCTGTTTTTAATGATTTTCCTCTTATAAAATTCCCAGAGCAAATGACCCCACCACCAACTTCCCTTCGAACTTTCAGGACTGGGGCAGGGGAGCATTAATAAAGTGTCACCTCATCTAGTGATGATGATGGAAGGTGACCCACACTGTTCATCAAGAGTTAGTCACTGTATCAGGCACAGCTCCCCTAACCTCAGAGGCATTCCTTTAAAAAAAAAAAAAAGTAGGTTCTGCTCTCAGACTAGCTAAAAAGCTCTATTAGTATTAGGGTACAAAAGGGGGAAAAAAGAAGGGGGAAAAAAGGAAACAACAAATTCCGTAACTCTAAATTTTCAGATTTAAACTTGAATTCACTGGTTTGTAAATTAAAATACCTGCAAAACTCTCTTCGATTACTGTATACCTGTCAAGCTTCCTGGAGGAGGAGCACCAAGGAATCAGAAAACCACTGGCAGATTACTTACCCTCTGTGAACATCAAAGCCTTCTCTAAAATTGAGTTAACACACGACCTTTTAACAAAAGGCTGTTGAAAATACACCTAACAGAAATTCCAATCACCACTCCCAAAAAAAAAAAGCAAGCAATGTGTAAAACACAGTGACCAAATCATTATTATAAAGGATTCTACTATTTTCAAATTCCCACAGCGGGCGGGGGAGGCAAGGTCAGTACCTGCTTGTTGGGGAATGCTCGGATGCAGCGCGTCTGGTACTTGAGGCTGGACTCGCGGCGCTGCTGCACGTAGCCCATGTTCCGCAAGTCCCATACCAGCACTCTGCGGCCTGCGGTGCCCACGATCAGCCGGTCTCCCGACACCGACAGGGTATACACCTTTCAAAAAAGACCGAAACTTGCTAAAAATGCATGCCTGCAAATGGCATTTTTGCTCCAAAATAAAGTCTGCTGCTGCTGCTGCTGCTAAGTCGCTTCAGTCGTATCCGACTCTGTGAGACCCCATAGCAGCCCACCAGGCTCCCCCATCCCTGGGATTCTCCAGGCAAGAACACTGGAGTGGGTTGCCATTTCCTTCTCCAATGCATGAAAGTGGAAAGTGAAAGGGAAGTCGCTCAGTCGTGTCTGACCCTCAGCAACCCCATGGACTGCGGCCTTCCAGGAAAATCCCATGGACGAGAGTACTGGAGTGGGGTGCCTTCTCCGAAATAAAGTCTACATGCCTGCAAATGGCACTCTGCTCCAAGATAAAGTCCACAGATCATAAAACCATTTAAAAAAAAGTTAGCTGATAGGTTCTCAAACACAGGTACCAAAATTTTAAATACTTCAGTTACACAAACCAAGTAACTGGCACAAAATAATATACCCAAGATATGCTTAATACTTAACCACGTATCATAATAATGCACATTCTAATTAACTCTCCAAAAGTATCTCTGAAGACAATTCTCTTACTAAAACAAACTATTAAATAATTTTATAGCCCTCTTGTTTCATTTAATCACAATATAAAAGTGTAAAAGATACTCAAAAAGGAGACAATAGACAATAAAACCATAAAAAGAGCTCAAGATACCTTTCAATGGGCTTCTGGCTTTTCATAAGACAATCATTTTCAAAGTTATTTTTCTATGACCACCTTTTAGACTGAGATTTCACATTGTAACTCTGATTTTCCCACCTGTCACACTTAATAAATAGGCCTTTCCAGGAAGAATCAGTGAGTTAACATTAATTACCTGCTTACTTGCTTTTGGTGGCATACGAACTCAAAATTAAAAGACAAGGTCAGTGGTCTGGCATATGACAAAGCAAATTTTTACACCTTGACGTCACACTAAACACTCAAGACAGACTTATGTTTATGGAAAATTTTAAAAGCGTTTATCCCCTAAAAACAACTTGTTTCTTTTTTCCCCTCAAAATTCCTTTTCTTCAATAGTAAAACAACTTTCACAAATTATCCCCTTATAATAAATCACAAAATTTCCTGCAAATAAGCCTTTAAGGTGACTTACTTTCAAATACATTATCTGGAGACCAGACAGAGATAGCAAATTCATGAAAATAGTAATGAAATGTACTTTCCTGATCATGTTAAATCATTTTTTTAAAAATCTAGACTTCAAGTATATAACTGTGTTCTGATCATTACTTTCAATTAATAAGCAACTAATTTAATCTAATATTTTAAAACCTGAAGAATCACTATAAAAAATGAAGAGGCCTCATTACATGGTAAGACATATCTTTAACATTCAATAATTAAAGCTTATAGTTAGTTATCAGTAACATACTAACCACGTAAGCGTGCGGGGGGCAGAGGTGGGGGGGACTGGGTTTAATAACACAATAACCTGATAATCTCTACAATCTAGCCTTAAAATTCAACAACTAATTTGACCAAGGGAAAAAACAAAGAATTTAAAAGACTCAAAACAGTAGATTTAATAAAAGTGTATTTCAATGAGATATAGTAAGATTTACTGCTGTTTATTCAAAAAACATTCGCAGAAAAACAGAAATTGGCGTAAGACACATGAAACACCCAATCCAGAAACAAAGAATCCAGAAAAAGATCAATTTGTAACAGCACAATCAGAATGGGAATTTTAGCTTAAATCTTTACTGTCCAGGTGACACACAAGCTTCTAACAGTGCTTTCTAGCCCCACTGATCGTAAATCAAGTAAAAACACTGTCATGCTACTGACTAGGTATATACATTTATCAAAAACCGTATTAAAAAAAGTGACATAATGAACCTTGCTGAACCAATAAGCAGCTTGATTCAGTGTGGCTGTCCATTATACGATATTCTGTCAGCAATTTATCACAGCTCTTAACATGTTACATACAACCATAAATCAAAACTAGAAACAATGCAATTATTTTATTCTGAACAAAGGTCTTGCCAGGAGTAGATTCGACTGTGATGTGACAAAAATAATGGCTCTTTGGATGCGCTACAGTATATAATGGTAGCTAACAGGAACTGAACAGTATATTTACACTGAGGAAATAGACTCAAGTGAAGGATACCTCTAAACTGCTAAAACAATCAATCTTTAAAATTAACTACCACCTGATAAAGTCTGATGAGGATACAGCAAAAATGCTCAATTACACTTTCATTGTACAGATCAAAAGGTTAGAATAATACACAACATTTCAGTTTTAAGAAGCTTCCTTCAACTACCTCTGTCAGTATTAAATAAATTATAAAAGCCAGGGAATAAAGGACATCTTTTTCACTAAACTTTAAATGATAACCCATTTCACCCTCTCACAGTCAACTAGAGAAAGCTCAGGCCATAGTGAAAATGAGTGATGCCCCATCCCACTTCCTGCTTGGGGAAGTCAAACTCAATTTCAGTCTTTGCTAAATGACTCCTCTGAAAAGTTGCTTCTCAGCCCTAGAATCTAAAGCATTACAATACATGGAAGTGGGTTTATCACTAGTGCTATCCAGTAAAATGTGACAACTGACAGGAAAAAGCTGACCAAAGCATGATTAGTTTTCCTTTACATATTCAGCTGGGTTTGTAAAATAGACTCATCAACTCTTAACCTCTAAATTCAACATTATTTATCAAGTTAAATCACCCCAAGAACCATAATTCCTGTCATGAACATAAAAAGCCTACCTTTTCAGGCTGAGAGAAGGTCCCAGCATTACAAGGGGTTCTGGGATCCCACAATTTAACTGTCTGATCCCAGCTTCCAGTAACCATCACATTCACTTCGGGACAGTATTCAACACATCTGATAGGGGCATCATGGGTTCCAACAAGATTTTCTGTAGGAATAAAAATAAACCAACAAACAACACCTACCTTTACTAAAGATTCCTCAGGTGAACAAAAGGAAACATTCATTCTACTGTAATGAATCCACTTCCACCCACTCAACGTAAGTATCTACACACAGAAAAACTTCTCCAGGACTACAAAGTCATTCATTCACCTCTGTCCATCTTACAGTACATAGTTTGATTCACTGGCACAGTAATACGAAAAGCTACCTTGCGTTTCAGACTACATTAAAATGATGGTGTATCCGTTATTTTCATCACTTGATTCTAGATTCTTTCAAATCAGGAACCTTGTTTCAACTCTATAGTTCTGACTGTATCTAGTGCATGTTCTGATACATGCTAAGTGTTCAAGATATACCTGTTGAATGAACACTTGAGTGGAGAACTCTGGTCCAAGGGATCTGGATAAAACTTATCACATTAAGCTGCTGTTTCAAAGAAACGAATTTAAGTGGTAACAGGATTATCTGAAAGCTGGGGATGAGGAAGGCAGGGAGGCTGAGGATTAATAACCACTTGGTTTTCATGATGGTTGTATTTCTTTCCTTCTTTAATCTTTATCTGGCTATGCTAGGTCTTAGTTGTGGCATTCGAACTCTTAGTTGTGGATGTGAGATCTAGTTTCCTGACCAGGGATTGAACCCAGGCCCCCTGCATTAGGAGCATGGAGTCTTAGCCACTAGACCACCAGGGAAGTTCATCAAATTTCTAATACACAATTTCTTCCCTTTCAATTTCAACTTTTCACATGATCTGATTCATTCATTCATTCAACTGACATCACTAACTGTCTGCTATGTGCCAGAATCTATACCACATGCTAAGGTAACAACAAATACAAAGAGTATGTGGTTCTGATCGTCAAAGAGGAAAACTATCTGTTTAAAAACACTCCATTTAAACAAGAAAGAAAAGTATCTCATAAAATTCAGCAAAGACCTCCTGAGAATAAGCAGCTAATTCCCTTAATTATGGTCTCTAGCATCAAAAATCTTTGTTTGCTTTTTGGTGTTTTCTTGAGTTTTCAAACAAATAGAACCTAAACCTGCAAGCTAACTTCCTAATTAGAAAAAACTGCTAGCAAACAAAACCAAACATCTGCAGCTGTGAGTTACATGACAAAACGGCTTTCATGTAAAAGCCTCTTCTGGTTGGATCTTTCTTTTCTTTCTGGATAAAATATAGCACCCATCCTTCATCCATTCTCTCACTGTCCAACTCATCCTCATTAAGTCCTCTCTCTGTGCCTTGCTATGTTCTTCAAGTACATCTATGTCTAACACGTGCATATACAACAAAAACAAAAAACCTTCACTAGAGAGCTCTGTGTATTTGAGTCCCATTCTAATCTCTATTCTACTTCCAAGTCACGATAAAAATGTCGGTAATTCATTTCATCGCTTAGAAATTAACTAAAAGAAAACATGTTACCCTGTCCTTCATTCAATAAATGCAAATGAATAATGTTCTACGCTAAACAATTAAACAAGCTGGGTTACTATGGTACCCAGACTGGATTGACTATTTTATAATGTTAGATTTTTAAAACTCTGTCTTCCTTCAGTCTGAACTGTATTAGTTTCTGAAAAGGGAACTCTGAAACATCAGCACTATCCTGGAAAAATTCTACTGCAAGGCAGAACACTGCAAGATCCAGTCCCCTTCTGAGGGCAGGGTAAAGGTCAAATACGTCACTTTGTAAACACTGTGGATGGAGATCACAATGAGTTACACTGTTAAAATACATACATAATATTTTGTGATTCTAACTTAATGGTTATCATTTAAACAAAAAAGTCCTAAATTCAAGCCACTTTTATCTAAGCAACTCAGGAACTAAGCAATTCAGGAACTACTCTTCTTAAATAAAGATTTGTGAGTAAGCACTAGCTAAGAAAACAATAAACTGGTAAAAATGTGGCTATGTTACCTTGATCGGTGTTCAAATCATGCATTTTCAATTGATGGTCTAATCCCCCACTCCAGGCATGTGTTGGATCCTACAAAGTAAAAGTTTCAAGTCATTCAAAACTTACAGAGCTTTAAAAAAAGTATTTAACCTTGGAGTAGGAAATGGCAACCCACTCCAGTATCTTGCCTGGAAAATTCCCTGGACAGAGAACTCTGGAAAGCTGGCAGTCCATGAGTAGCAAAGAGGTGGACATGACTGAGCACGCATGTCTAACAGTTTATGGAATTTGGAAAATACTAACAAGGAAAATGTTTCCTGTAGCCCAATCACCTAGAGATAACTACTGCCAACACTTTACCATGTCTCTGCTAAACTTCTTGTAAAAACAGATATAATTTAAAAATAAAATGTGAAATCAAACTCCGGATACTTTTTAGTTTCAGGAATATAACCCATGTCATTAATCAATCCACAGAAATATTATCAGTAGTGATTTCATAATAATCCATACTATAACTGAACTTCCAATTTTCTTATGTCCTTATTGTCAAACAATTTTTCTCACATTTTTGTCTCAACAAACAACTACATAATAAGCATTTTCAGTAGTGTTTTCTAGGAGCAAGATTAAGGAAAACTAGGGTATGAACATTTATAAGATTCTTGCTTCTTCCTGGCAAATTCCATTCTAGAAACATCCTCTCCATTTACTTTTCCATCCATATAAACCCACTTGCCTTGCCACATCCTGCTCAGCATTACTTATAATTTCTTATATTGCAATGAGCTTCTTAGGAGTAAACAGTATCTGTGGTTTTAAACTGCATCCTTCGATTACTTGTAAAGTTGACTCTTTTAGTAATTTTTAAATGAAAAAAAAAAAGTGTTGAAAAATCCCTCTATCTACCAGCCAACTCCTCAGTTTATATTCAGAATGCAGTACGCTGGGCTCACTCACTGTAAACAAACAACAGTGCAAAAAAACTGAGCAAACTAAGTAGTCACCCAAACTACTATGCAAGCAAATCAAGGAAGGACTGTTCACCACACTGGCTGAGAGCCAATACGTATTCCCATTTACTAGCAAACAAACCTTTTAATAAGTAAGACGGCCAAATTTTACAGTCTTGCTGTGAGTTTCAAGTACATTCTGTCCAGAAAAATTCACAGTGTTAACTCCATCAGAGGCTTAAGGGGAGACCCAGTTCCTGACGTCTGTCCCAAGTCCCCAGGGCCAAAACGCAAAAGCAGCACCCGAACCTCAAGGTTAAGTGTTGGGGTGGGGGTGGGAGAGGAGGGGAAAGAGAGGGGCGCTGTCCAAATAACCCTATGGACAAGAGCCTTCGCCCAACACTGCAAAAGGGACGCTGATCACGAGGGACACCATAAAACTCAAAAGGATGCAGGAGCTGAAACGGAGAATACCTACGTAGAAGGCGCAGTCCAGGACGGCGCCGGTGTGCTGGTACTTCAGCCGCATGGAGTTGGCCGGCACATCGTAGAGGCGCACGGACGTGTCCCAGGAAGAGACCAGCAGGAACTGCGATGTGTTGGGGCTGAACTTCACCGAGGAGATGCCGTCCTCGGGGGGTTGGTTCAGCTTGAACTCGTTAGAACCAGTCATCTAGAGAACAGGGGCCTGGTGAGAGTCTCCCCAAGAGGCCCGGGTCGCGAGGCTCGACTCGCAGAAAGGGCCGGGCAGTACGGGGGTGGGGCGGGTCCCCCAGGGGCCGGGGTCGCG
>SJYQ01016925.1:0-10101 GCA_006410935.1 Redunca redunca | reverse complement strand
AGGGATTCCTGCCCACAGTAGTAGATATAATGGTCATCTGAGTTAAATTCACCCATTCTAGGCAGACTCTGTGTCTATGGAATATATAAAAGTCCATTGAGAGGCCCCACAAAAGAAAATGCACTAGTTCTGAGAGCTGTGGACCTGGAGGCAAGACATACAGGAGTGAGACCAGATTAGAATCTGAGCTGCCCCAACAGCAGGTAAACTGCCTCCTCCTAGGGAGGTAAGGCGGACTGTGATTCTCAGTGAGGGAAAAGACTCTCATAGCAGTGACTCAAGAAAAACATATATTATTCTTATTTTTTGACTTGTTCTGTGGATTCTTTTGGAATTTTTTTTTCCTCCCCTTTCCCTGCCTCTGTTGTAGTTGTCCATTTTATTAGCACTAAGAAATCCAATTAAGCTTTTGAGCTTTAATTTTTCTCAGTCACATGGTATAAACCTCTCCCTCTGTGTTGAGGTTTTGCAGTTCTATGGAGTTTTCCTTTTTTTCTTTTCTTTTTTATAATTTTTATTTTTTTAACCTATTTTTTTCTACATTTATTCCTTTGCTTTTCTTACTGTTCTTTTCCAATTGCAGTTAACCTTTAACAGATATAAATCTTATCCACCTCTATTTAACTTTGCATATCTATTCTTTCTTTCCTTTCTTTCCTTTCCTCTCAACGTATCTGTTAGTTTTGTTTTCATTGCTTTATTCTCCCCTTGGCATCTTGCTTTATTTTACTTTCCAGTTTATGATTTAGTTTAGTTCTTAACTGGTAAATATAATTTTTTATTTCCTTTGTTTGCTGGGTTAATCTACTGTACTTTATTTATGCCAGACTGCTTTCACTTTGCTGTTGAGTGTATATGTGTATATTCCATTATTTTAATTACTATTTACCTGATTTTTAACTGCCATTTGTCTCGGGTTCATCTTTGGTTTCTTGTTTTTGGATATTCATTTTAATCTCACTTAATGCCACTGGAATCTTTGTTCCTGATCAGAGATGAAGCCCTGAGGCTTTGGAATGGGAGCACTGACTCCAAGACCCTAGACTACTTAGAGAACTAACCCTAGGGAGTATCAAAGAGTGAAAACTCACACAAAGGATACTACTGGAATACAAGACTGGGTATCACCCAACCACCAGTAGGACCCTATGCAGGATGCCTCACCTAAACAACAAAAAGACAAACCCAATCATTAGCAGACAGGATTATCACCTCACTCACCCTTGCCCATCAGAGGAAAAACAAATAAAAACTCAGCACAAATCTCACCCTATACAAAGCTTACACAAGCCACTGGACCAACCTTAGGAGGGCAGAAACCAAAATGAAGAAAGAATTCAACCTTCTTCAAGGAAAGAATTCAACTTTCCCTGAAGCCTGAGAAAAGGGAACCTCAAACATAATAAGTTAAAAAAAAAAAATGAAAAGGCAGAGAAATAACACACAAANATACAAATGGAGGAACAAACTAGAAACACACAAGTCCAAATAAATGAAGAGGAAACAGGCAAACTACCTGAAAAAGAATTCAGAATAATGATAGTAAAGATGATCAAAAACCTTGAAAACAAAATGGAGAAAAGGTGAGAATCAGTGAGAATCAGTTAACAAAGACCTACAAGAATTAAAGAATAAACATACAGAGACAAACAACAAAATTACTGAAATTAAAAATACTCTAGAAGGAATCAATAGCTGAATATCTGAAGCAGAAGAATGAAGCAGTAAGCTGGAAGATAAAATGGTGGAAATAACTTCTGAAGAGTAGACTAAAGTAAAAAGAATGAAAAGAATGGAGGAAAGTCTCAGAGACATCTGGGACAATATCAAATGCACCAACATTTGAATCATAGGGATCCCAGAGGAAGAAGAGAAAAAGAAAGGGCATGAGAAAATTTTTGAAGGGATTATCATTGAAAATTCCCCCAACACTGAAAAGGAAATAGTCAACCAAGTCCAAGAGGCAAAAACAGTCCCATACAGGATAAACTCAAGGAGAAAAACATCAAGACACATACTAACCAGACTCACAAAGATTAAACAGAAAGAAAGAATATTAAAAGCAGCATAGAAGAAGCAACAAGTGACATACAAGGGAAACCCCCACACACTTAACAGCTGATCTTTCAGCAGAAACTCTGCAGACCAGAAGGGAATGGCAGGATATATTTAAAGTACTGAAAGGGAAAAATCTACAACCAAGATTACTGTACCCAGAAAGGATCTCATTCAAAATTGATGGAGAAATAAATAAAAAGCTTTTCAGACAAGCAAAAGTTAAGAGAATTGAGTACCACCAAATGAGCTTTAAAGGGACTTATGTAGTTAAGAAATACAAGAGAAAAAAAAATTCTTCAAAATCAACCCCAAACAATTAAGAAAATGGCAATAAAAACATATATATCAACAATTACTTTAAATGTAAATGGATTAAATGCTCCAAACAAAAGACACAGACTGGCTGAATGGATACCAAAATAAGACCCATATATATGCTGTATACAAGAAACCCCCTTCAGACCTAAGATACATATAAACAGAAAGTGAGAGGATGGAAAAATATATTCCACGTAAATGGGAAGCAAAAGAAAGGTGGAGTAGCAATCCTCATATCAGACAAAATAGACCTTAAAATAAAGATTACAAGAGATAAGGAAAGACACTACATAACAATCACGGGATCAATCCAAGAGGAAGACATAACAATTATAAATATCTATGCACCCAACATAGGAGCACCTCAATACCTAGGACAAACACTAACAGACACAAAAGGAGAAATTGACAGCAACACAATAATAGTAGGAGACTTTAATACCCCACTCATACCAATGGACAGATCATCAAAACAAAAAATTAATAAGGAAATAGAAGTCTTAAATGATACACTGGATGAGATGGATCTCATGGATACCTTCAGGACATTCCATCCAATACAGAAGAATACAATTTCTCAAGTGCACATGGAATATTCTCCAGGACAGGACACATCTTGTGTCAAAAATCAAATCTCAGTAAATTCAAGAAAACTGAAATCATAGCAAACACCTTCTCCAACCACAACACTATGAGACTAGATATCAAATAAAAGAAAATAAACTGTTCTAAGGAGATGGATGGAACTGGAGCCGATTATACAGAGTGAAGTAAGCCAGAAAGAAAAACACCAATACAGTATACTAACACATATATATGGAATTTAGAAAGATGGTGATGATGATTCTGTATGCGAGACAACAAAAGAGACTCAGATCTATAGAGTGAACTTTTGGACTCTGGGGGAGAGAGAGAGGGAGAGGGTGGGATGAGATGGGAGAATGGCATTGAAACATGTATACTATCATGTAAGAAACGAATCGCCAGTCGATGTCCGATGCAGGATGCTTGGGGCTGGTGCATGGGGAGGACCCAGAGAGATGTTATGGGGTGGGAGGTGGGAGGGGATTCATGTTTGGGAATGCATGTACACTCGTGGTGAATTCATGTCAATGTTTGGCAAAACCAATACAGTATTGTAAGGTAAACTGAAGTTAAAATATAAATTTAAAAAAAAGAAAATAAACTGTAAGAAACACAAACACATGGAGATTAAACAACATGTTTCTAAATAATCAATAGGTTACTGAAGAAATCAAAAGGGAATTCAAAAAATTTCGAGAAACAAATGACACTGAAAACATGACAACTGAAAACTTATGGGATGTAGCAAAAGCAGTTATAAGAGGGAAGTTTATAGCAATATAATCCCACCTCAAGAAACAAGAAAAACATTGAATAGACAACCTAACTTTACACCTAAAACAAGTGGGAAAAGAAGAACAAAAAACCCAAAAACTAGTTCAGTTCAGTTGATCAGTTGTGTCCGAATATTTGCAACCCCATTAACTACACCATGCAGGCCTCCCTGTCCATCAGCAATTCCCAGAGTTTACCCAAACTCATGTCCATTGAGTCAGTGATGCCATCCAAAAATCTCATCCTCTGTCATTCCCTTCTCCTCCTGCCCTCAATTGTTCCCAAAATCAGGGTCTTCTCAAATGAGTCAGCTCATTGCATCAGGTGGCCAAAGTACTGGAGTTTCAGCTTCAACATCAGTCCTTCCAATGAACACCCAGGAATGACCTCCTTTAGGATGGACTGGTTGGATCTCCTTGAAGTTAAAGAGACTCTAAAGAGTCTTCTTCAACACCACAGTTCAAAAGCATCAATTATTTGGTGCTCAGCTTTATAGTCCAACTCTCACATCCATACATGGCCACTGGAAAAACCATAGCCTTGACTAGAAAGACCTTTACTGACAAAGTAATGTCTCTGTTTTTTAATATGCTGTCTAGGTTGGCCATAACTTTCCTTCCAAGAAGTAAGTGTCTTTTAATTTCATGGCTGCAGTCACCATCTACAGTGTTATTGGAGCCCCAAAAAATAAAGTCAGCCACTGTTTCCACTGTTTCCCCATCTATTTCCCATGAAGTGATGGAACCAGATGCCATGATCTTAGTTTTCTGAAAGTTGAGCTTTAAGTCAATTTTTTCACTCTCCTCTTTCACTTTCATCAAGAGGATCTTTAGTTCTTCTTCACTTTGTGCCATAAGGGTGGTGTCATCTGCATATCTGAGGTTATTGATATTTCTCCTGGCAATCTTGATTCCAGCTTGTGCTTCTTCCAGCCCAGTGTTTCTCATGATGTACTCTGCATAGAAGTTAAATAAGCAGGGTGACAGTATACAGCCTTGACATACTCCTTTGCCTATTTGGAACCAGTCTGTTGTTCCATGTCCAGTCCTAACTCTTGCTTCCTGACCTGCATATAGGTTTCTCAAGAGGCAGGTCAGGTGGTCTGGTATTCCCATCTCTTTCAGAATTTTCCACAGTTTGTGGTGATCCACACAGTCAAAGGCTTTGGCATAGTCAATAAAGCAGAAATAGATATTTTTCTGGAACTCTCTCTTTTTTTTTCCCATGATCCAGTGGATGTTAGCCATTTAATCTCTGGTTTTTCTGCCTTTTCTAAAACCAGCTGGAACATCTGCAAGTTCACAGTTCACATAGTGCTGAAGCCTGGCTTGGAGAATTTTGAGCATTACTTTACTAGTGTGTGAGACGCATGTGATTGTGCAGTAGTTTGAGCATTCTAAAGAATGTATTGCCTTTCTTTGGGATTGTAACAAAAACTGACCTTTTCCAGTCCTGTGGCTACTGTTGAGTTTTCCAAATTTGCTGGCATATTGAGTGCAGCACTTTCACAGTATCATCTTTTAGGATTTGAAGCAGCTCAACTGGAATTCTGTCACCTCCACTAGCTTTGTTTGTAGGGATACTTCCCAAGGCCCACTTGACTTTACATTCCAGGATGCCTGGCTCTAGGTGAGTGATCACACCATCATGATTTTCTGGGCCATGGAGATCTTTTTTGTACAGTTCTTCTGTGTATTCTTGCCACCTCTTCTTAGTATCTTCTGCTTCTGTTAGGCCCTTACCATTTCTGTCCTTTACTGAGCCCATCTTTGCAAGAAATCAGTAGAAGGATAGAAATCATAAAGATACAAGCAGAAATAAATGAAAGAAACAATAGTAAAGATTAATAAAACTAAAAGCTGGCTCTTTGAGAAGNAAGATAAACAAAATTGACAAACTTTTAGCCAGATTCATCAAGAAAAAAAGAGAAAAGAATCAAATCAACAAAATTAGAAATGAAAAAGAAGAGGTTACAACAGACAATGTAGAAATTCAAATGATTATAAGAGACTATTATGAACTATATGGCAATAAAATTGATAACCTGGAAAAAATGGACAGATTCTTAGAAAAGTTCAGTCTTCCAAGACTGTACCAGGAAGAAATAAAAATTATGAACCCAATTACAGGTACTGAAATTCAAGCTGTGATCAAAAATCTCCCAAAAAACAAAAGCCCAGGACCAGATGGCTTCAAAGGAGAATTCTATCAAACATTTAGAAGAGAGTTAATACCTACCTTTCTAAAACTCTTTCAAAAAATTGCATAGGAAGGAACACTTCCAAACTCATTCTATGAGGCCACCATCACCCTGATACCAAAACCAGACAAAGACAATATACACACAATAGGCCAATATCACTGATGAACACAGATGACAAAATCATCAACAAAATTTTAGCAAAACAAAATTCAGCAACACATTAAAAAGCTCATACACCATGATCAAGTTGGGTTTATTCCAGGATTCAAGGATTCTTCAACATATGCTAATCAATCCATGTGATATACCATATCAACAAATTGAAAGATAAAAACCGTATGGTAATCTCAACAGATGTATAAAAAGCCTTTGGCAAAATTCAGCACTCCTTTATGATTAAAACTCTTCAAAAAATGGGCATAGAAGGTACCTACCTCAACATAGTAAATGCCATAATGATAAGTCTACGGCTAACATTATTTTCTATGGTGAAAAACTGAAAGCATTCCCCCTAAGATCAGGAACAACACAAGGGTGTCCACTTTTACCACTATTATTCAACACAGTTCTGGAAGTCCTAGCTTCAGCAATCAGAGAAAATAAATAAATAAATAAAAGGAATCCAGATTGGAAAAGAAGTAAAGCTCACTGTTTGCAGATGACATGATACTGTACATAGAAAACCCTAAGATAGTATCAGAAAACTACTAGAGTAATCAGTCTGTTTAGCAAAGTGGCAGGATTCAAAATCAATACACAGAAATCACTTGCATTTCTATATACTAACAATGAAAAATCAGGAAGAAACCTTAAGGAATCAATCCCATTCACTATTGCAACAAAAAGAATTAAATAGGAATAAACTTACCTAAGGAGACAAAAGAACTATACACAGAAAATTATAAGACACTGATGAAACAAATCAAAGATGACATAAACAGATGGAGAGATATTACATGTTCATGGGTAGGAAAAATCAATATTGTGAAAATGACTATACTACCAAATACATCTACAGATTCAACACAATCCCCATCAAATTACCAATGGCATTTTTCACAGAACTAGAACAAAAAATTTCACAATTCATATGGAAACACAAAAGACTCGAAATAGCCAAAGCAGTCTTGAGAAAGAAGAATGGAGCTGGAGGAATCAACCTTCCTGACTTCAGATTATACTACAAAGCTACAGTCATCAAGTCAGTATAGTACTGGCACAAAAACAGTGATATAGACCAATGGAAGAAGATAGAAAGCCCAGAGATAAACCCATTCACCTATGGCTACCTTATTTTTGACAAAGAGGCAAGAATATACAATGAGGCAAAGACAGCCTCTTCAATAAAAGGTGCTGGGGAAACTGGACAGCTACATGTTAAAGAATGAAATTAGAACACTTCCTAACATATACACAAAGATAAAGTAAAACTGGATTAAAGACCTAAATGATAGACCAGAAACTATAAAACTCTTAGAGGAAAATGTAGGCAGAACACTCGATGACATAAATCAAAGCAAGCTCCTCTATGACCCACCTCCTAGAGTAATGGAAACAAAAACAAAAGTAAACAAGTGGGACCTCATTAAACTTAAAAGCTTTTGCACAGCAAAGGAAACTATAAACAAGGTGAAAAGATAACCCTCAGAATGGGAGGAAATAATAGCAAATGAAACAACTGACAAAGGATTAATTTCCAAAATATACAAGCAGCTCATACAACTCAATACCCAAAAAACAAAACCCAATCAAAAAGTGGGAAAAAGACCTAAACAGACATTTCTCCAAAGAAGACATACAGATGGCCAACACAGGAAGTGATGCTCAGTATAGCTCATTATTTGAGAAATGCAAATAAAAACTACAATAAGATATCACCTCATACTGGTCGGAATGGCCATCATCGAAAACTCTACAAACAGTAAATACTGGAGAACGAGTGGAGAAAAGGGAACACTCTTGCACTGTTAGTGGGAATGTAAATTGATACAGCCTCTATGGAAGATGGTATGGAGATTCCTTAAAAAACTAGGAATAAAACCACCACATGACTCAGCAATCCCACTCATAGGCATATACCCTGAGGAAACCAAAATTGAAAGAGACACATATATCCCATTGTTCATTGCAGCACTACTTGCAATAGCTAGAACATGAAAGCAACCTAGGTGTCCATTGAAAGATGAATGGATAAAGAAGTTGTGGTACATACACCCAATGGGATATTACTTAGCCATAAAACAGAACACATTTGAGTCAGTTCTAGTGAGGTGGATAAACCTAGAACCTATTATACAGAGTGAAGTCAGAAAGAGAAAGATAAACATCATATTCTAATGCATATATATGGAATCTAGAAAAATGGTACTGAAGAATTTATTTACAAGGCAACAGTGGAGGAACAGACAGAGAACAAACTTATGGAAACAGGGAAAGGGGAGGAGAGGGTGAGATGTATGCAAAGAGTAACATGGATGCTTACATTACCACATGTAAAATAGCCAATAGGAATTTGCTGTATGGCTCAGTAAACTCAAACAGGGGCTCTGTATCAATCTAGAGGGGTGGGACAGGGAGGGAGATTGGATGGAGGTTCAAAAGGGAGGGGATATATGTATACCCACGACTGATTCATGTTGAGGTTTGACAGAAAACAGCAAAATTCTACAGAGCAATTATCCTTCAATAAAGCAAATTTTAATGAAAACAGAAAGAAACTCATGGACAGAGAATGTACTTACAGTTGGGGAGCAAAGGATTGGGGGAAGGAAAGTTAGGGAGTTAGGGATGGACATGTATACACTGGTATATTTAAAATGGATAACCAACAGAGACCTACTGTACAACACATGGACTCTGCTCAGTATTATGTGGTAGCCTAGATGGGAGGGGAGTCTGGGGGAGATGCATACATGAATATGTATGGCTGAGTCCCTTTGTTGTTCACCTGAAATGACTGCAACATTGTCAACTGGCTATACTTCAGTACAAAATAAAAAGTTCAAAATGGAAAAAAATGAAGTAATAAATGTTAAGTAAAAAATAAAATATTAGAAAAATTGTTAAGACTTTAGAAAGAATAGATATTTAAAAAAAGATCTGGTTCATTTACACTACCTATAGTGTATAATCCTTAAATAGCATTAGGCGTGTTGTACTTTAAATCTATGACAAACTATGACAGATTTTTAAAGAAGAAGCATTAGTGTAAAATAAAGAATTATGCATTTCAAAAGGCTATATTGCTATACATTTAAATGATATAGTCCTACTTAGAGTTTTGAAAAAATATCCTCTCTTCAATTAAATGTTTTCATAATGGAATGATGCAAAANATGGAATGATGCAAAACAGTGGGCAGAGAAAATAAATAGACATTTCTCTAAAGACATACAGATGGCCAAGAGGCAGATGAAAAGATGCTCAACATTACTAATTAGAGAAATGCAAATCAAAATTACAGTGAGATATTACCTCACAGCAGTCTGAATGGCCATCATAAATGTACAAACAATAAATGCTGGAAAGGGTATGGAAGAAAGAGAACCCTCCTACATTGCTGGTGGGAATGTAAATTGGTACAGATACTATGGAGAAGGGTATGGAGCTTCCTTGAAAAATTAAAAATAGAAGTACCATATGACCCAGCAATCCCACTCCTGGGCAATATCCAGAGAAAAATATGCTTTGAAAGGATACATGCACCACAATATCCACTGCAGTGCTATTTACAATAGACAAGACATGAAATAAACCTAACTGTCCATTGATAGATGAAGGAATAAAGAAGATGTGGAGCATATATACAATGGAATATTATACATCCATAAGAAGAATGAAATAATGCCATTTACAGCAACATGCATACATCTAGAGATTATCATATGAAGCGAACAGGTCAAATAAAGAAATGTATGATAGCCCTTATATGCAGAAAATTTAAAAAATGATACAAATGAACTTACAAAATAGAAACACACTCACACTTAGAAAACAAACTTATGGTTACCAAATGAAAAAGGTGGGGTAGGGATAAATTGGGAGTCTGGGATTCTTATATACCCACTACTATATTTAAAATAAATAACTAACAAGGATCTAGGGTATAGCACACAGAACTTGGCTCAATATTCTGTAATAACATAAATGGGAAAATAATTTGG
>SJYQ01016903.1:72263-87539 GCA_006410935.1 Redunca redunca | reverse complement strand
GCCATGCGACCCTACAGACTGCAGCCCACCAGGCTCTTCTGTCCAAGGAATTTTCCAGGCAAAAATACTGGAATGGTTGCCATTTCCTCCTCCCGTCTTGAAACTTTTAAAAACGCTTTTATTAGTTCTACTAGCTTCTGTTCTGTTTCTTTGGTTTTTCATAATTAATGATCAGACCATCTGCAAATAATGGTAATTTGCTTCTTCCTTTTGACTCTTTATTTTTGTCTTAACTGCAGTGGCTAGGACCACAGATCAATAATAAATGGCAGCAATTATAATTGTCTTATTCCTATCTGCCATGGGGGATGCTTTGAAAATTTCAAAAATATGATGTTTGCTGGAGGTTTTATTAGATACTCTATCAAGTTAAGGAAATTCCTTTTATGTTTGCTTACAGCTTTTAAGATGAAAGGGTACTGAATTTTAATAAACAATTTTTCTTCATTGACTGGTATGGTGATTTTATCTATTTTAATCTCAATGAAATAAATTACATAAACATATTTCCCAAGATTGAACTATCCTTGTACTCTTGGGATAACCGAGTTGTGTGATACTTTGACAAAGCATTAGATTGTATCTGCAGTTATTTCACTTAGGATTTTCGCATCCATGTTCATAGGTGAGAACTGATTCTTCTCTCTAAGTATCAAGATCAGGAGTCCAGTTCCAGTTCAGTCGCTCAGTCGTGTCCTACTCTTTGCGACCCCATGAACCGCAGCACGCCAGGCGTCCCTGTCCATCGCCAACTGCCGGAGTCTACCCAAATCCATGTCCATCGAGTCGGTGATGCCATCCAACCGTCTCTTCCTCTGTCATCCCCTTCTCCTCCTGCCTTCACTCTTCCCCACCAGCATCAGGGTCTTTTCAAATGAGTCAGCTATCTGCATCAGGTGGCCAGAGTATTGGAGTTTCAGGTTCAACATCAGTCCTTCCAATGAACACCCAGGACCAATCTCCTTTAGGACGGACTGGTTGGATCTCCTTGCAGTCCAAGGGACTCTCAAGAGTCTTCTCCAACACCACAGTTCAAAAGCATCAATTCTTCTGCGCTCAGCTTTCTTTATAGTCCAACTCTCACATCCATACATGACTACTGGAAAAACCATAGCCTTGACTAGATGGACCTTTGTTGACAAAGTTGTCTCTGCTTTTGAATATGCTGTCTAGGTTGGTCATAACTTTCCTCAGTTCATAGCAAACTATGGCCCACAGTCCAAATCTGTCCTACCACTGGTTTCTGTAAATTAAGTTTTACTGGAACATAGCCATGGCAAATTCATTTAAGTACTGCCTATGAGAGTGTTCACATTATAACGGCAGAGCCATATTTGTGAGAGAGACCATATGGCTTCTATATCTGAAATAGTTGTTACCTGGCCCTTATAGACAAAGTGTGCTGTTTGCTGAAATAAGATTATACTGACCTTACAAGAAGTGTGTAATTATCCTTTCTCTAAAACAGTTCAAGATAAGAATATTTATTTTTGGAAATTTCAGTAAAATCCATCTAGTCTAATCTTGGGATCTTTCCACTGGAAAGAGGGGGTGATTACTGCTTAATTTCTGTAAGCATTAATGATCTACATATAGGCTTTCTAATTTTTCTTAAGTAAATTTGAGCTGTTTTCCCTAGAAAATTTTTATTAAGGTTTTCAAAATTTTTTGTTTGCAGCTTTTCATGGCATTCTCTTAATTTAAAAGTCTCCATTATAGCTGTGGTTATTTTCTTTTTCATTCCTTATATATTTGTTGCCTTCTCTCTTGTATCCTTTATGGGTTCAGTGAGAGGTTTGTCTATTTTATTAGATAAATAAAAATGACCCACTTTTGGTTCTGTTGGTCATTTTTCTTTTCCCCGACTACTTTCTGCCCTTTTCCTTGTTATTTTCGTCCTTTTACTTTGAGAGTACCCTGTTGTTTTTCTGCTAGTTTCTTGAACTGACTGCTTAGCTTATTTAATGTCTATTTTGTTTTCTAATAAAATCATCTAGGGCTCAAAGTGAATGCGTTGCATCCTGTAAGTAATGATAGGAAGTACTTTCATAACTCTCTAGCTCTATTTGCTTACTAGTTTTGAACTATGATTTGTGCTTTAACTAAAGGATTATTTAGGACATTCTTTTTTCTGTTTCCAAATGTTTCTCTGTTAAGCTGGCTCTGTTGTTGATTTCTAATTTTACTGCACTGTATCACAGTATATACAGACTGTATTATTGATGTTGTGGGATTTTCAACACTTTTTTTTATGGTTTAACATAAGGTTGTTTGTTTTAAATAATTCTTTCACATTTGCTTAAAAACTTACATACTCCTTGTTGGATACAAGGTTATTCCTCAATATATGGCATTTGATCAACCTTGTTAACTGTGTTACTCAATCCTTTTTTTGGTTGCTTTTTCTATCAGTTTCTAAAGGAGATGTTTTAAAGTCTTCAATATGGCTATAGACTTGTCAGCTTTTCCTTATAACTCTGTCAATCCTGCTTTATGCAGATGAAGAGTTTGCCAGGTGCACACAAGTTTATGATCCCTATCTTGTCTTGATAAATTGTTCCTCTTATTATTTAAGGTTCTTCTTGTCCCTTTAATGTTTTTCACCTAAATTCTATTTTGTCTGATATTACAATTACTATCCCAGTTTTCTTTTGGTTAGTATTTGCCTAAGATACCTTTTTCCAGCCCTCCATTCTTAGTCATTCAGTATCACTATGTTTGAAAACAACATATGGCAAGTGTTACTTTCTTTTTAATTGAAGTACGTGTCTATTAAGTTATATTTATTGTGATTTATGGAGAAGGAAATGGCAAGCCACTCCAGTATTCTTGCCTGGAGAGTCCCATGGATGGAGAAGCCTGGTGGGCTACAATGCAGGGGTGCATGAAGAGTCAGGCACGACTGAATGACTTCACTTTCACTTTTCACTTTTATGCACTAGAGAAGGAAATGGCAACCCACTCCAGTGTTCTTGCCTAGAGAATCCCAGGGACGGGGGAGCCTGGTGGGCTGCTGTCTGTGGGGTTGCACAGGGTTGGACACGACTGAAGAGACTTAGCAGCAGAAGCCTTGTGATTTAACCTGGAAATTTAGCTTTAATACTGAGCCACATGGGGTCTCTTGGAGATGAGTTAGAATCTTTAAATTTACCTCCTATGTAGTAATGTAGAATCTTTAAATTTACTTCCTCTGCATCAGGCAGTTTGCATTTTGTTAAGTTCACTGAATTAAGAGGAAGCTGTTAAGTGGCAAGTTAGTCAGGTAAATCAGACCTGTCCAGGTCTGGTGGCTGTTCGTAGTTTAAAGACTGCTGAGTCTCTAGAGGCAAGGACTGCATTTAGTATTTGCTGAAGCCGCTGTGAATTGTATTGGAGTCAACAGTACATACTTCCTAATGACTAAAAATCCTTTCCTGGAATGTGGAGCTGGATGGGAAAGCAAATACAACTGTTTTGGAAGAGTCATCTGGAATTAATTCACTTAGCAGAAGGGAACTGGCTCCTATCCCGGTAATTCAGTCTCCACTGAGGTTCCAACACAGACCTGCTCAAATACAGTGCTATGTTCTCTAACTTGGCAGATTCTAATCTCTACATCAAACCACTGAATTAACTATTCATCAATGAGTAGCATTCAATTATGTGTGACAATGTAGATAGATAAATTGAGTAAAAAGATATATGTTTTTTGAATTCCAATTTTTAAAAACAATGGTTGAAGCATAATTTAGGAGTAGTTATTAGCAGTAAGAGAGCTAACCTTTACATCAGGCTCTCTAGTAAACCTAAAAAAATAAATAATAAATAAAATATCAATTCCTTGATTAAAAAGTGATTCTATAAAAAAGCTGCTATTGTTTAATATAAATTATAAATAAACCCACTTCTTACCAAAAGGGTTCACCAAATAGGAGATATTTCTGAGTTCCAACAATAAGGAGCAAAGTTTTCAAGTGTTTACATGGGAGGAATATTTTTGTGATACTGGGCTGCCGTCTATGGGGTCGCACAGAGTTGGACACGACTGAAGCAACTTAGCAGCAGCGGCGGCGGTGGCAGCAGCAGGCTTTTCCTCTGTAACACTCCACACCTAAGTCGAGAGTCTTGAGGAAAAGGATTATTCAAGGAGTCTAATGATTTCTTAACCATTCATGTGTAAAGAAAAAAACCTTTTTCAAACATGTAATCACTCTTGTACTTTTCTTATAAATAATTACCCATTGGTTGCCTACAGTCTTCATTAAAACTCACCACCAAAGGTAAAAGTTTGAACTGAAACATTTGGTAGGTATATAGTAACAAATGATACTTTCATTTTTTGAAAGTTCAAGTTTGCTCTCTTGGTCTTTGCAAGGGCAAAGGCAGACAAGAAACCAGGTCTCAAAGCATGCTCTGGAGCACTGTCACTGGCCAAAAAGTAATCGGTCAACCAATAACACATGAGAAAAAAAGACACAAGAAAGAATACATTTATGGTGGGGTGGGGAGAGAAAGGGAAAATATTGCTGTGATTAATGAAAGCAATAAAAATTACTGGTCTTAAATGTAAATATTGTTGATATGATGAAAGTTAGTCACACAGTCGTGACCGATTCTTTGTGATCCCATGGACTGTAGCCATCAGGCTCCTCCGTCCATGGAATTCTCCAGGCAAGAGTACTGGAGTAGGTTGCCATTTCCTTCTCCAGGGGATTTTCCCAACCCAGGGATCAAACCCGGGTCTCCTGCATTGCAGGCAGATTCTTTACCATCTGAGCTACTAGGGAAGCCTCTAACAAATGATAACTTTTTGTATTTTCAAGAACAATATCTTATCAATAATGATACTCTATACATAAAGTTATAAACTAAAACAAAACAGTAAAAGGATATACATTTTAGACTGGGGTATGTGTGTGTTGAGCAGACTGTTTTGTTTGGTTGGAAAAATAAGTATCTGTTCTAATGTGTTATTTAAAAGTAAAGGAGACTTCTAGTTTCTGATCCAGCATATATAAGGAACCTACAAGGCAACAGCACCCCACTCCAGTGTTCTTGCCTGGAAAATCCCATGGACAGAGGAGCCTGGTAGGCTCCAGTCCATGGGGTCGCTGAGGGTCGGACACGACTGAGCGACTTCACTTTCACTTTTCACTTTCTTGCATTGGAAAAGTAAATGGCAACCCACTCCAGTGTTCTTGCCTGGAGAATCCCAGGGACGGGGGAGCCTGGTGGGTTGCTGTCTATGGGGTCGCACAGAGTCGGACACGACTGAAGTGACTTAGCAACAGCAGCAGCAGAAGGTCCCATGCTGTCATAACAACAAATAAGAAGCTGAACAAACGCTTCTTAGGTTTATTAGAAAAGTAAAGCTACAGGGCAAGTCACTGCCCGAAAATCAGAGACAGACAGATCAGAGAATCTCAACTTATCAGAGCAGAAACCACCAAGGGAAGGGAGTGAGGGTAGGGTGGAAGAAACCTGGACGGTAACTGATGAACCAATGAAGGTTCAAGGACAAGCCTAAAATCTTCTGGCTGGTCGTGGGTGGGGGTGGGAGTGCAGGGAGAAGGAGGTGGGGGCAACCACGCATTTGTGGTTTTAACTCCAGGAGCTCTACCCAGTTTTCATAGTGAACCCTGGAAAAAAAATTCCCTCCTGCTTCTGGAGAGAAGAAAAATAGCCAATTTTAAATACTCTGTAACATTCTGTTCTTCTTAACAAAGACTACCTTCCCAGAGAAACTATTTTATGTAATATATTGGGGTTTCATCAGTCTATCCAACCTGGGAGAAGTGAAATACTCAATTCCAGTTCCTTCATCCATCCTGTCTCATTTTAAGAGGGGGTGGGGGGCAAGGAGCCGGAACTACCGAGAAGCACTTGTGAAGTTCATTCATAGCCTGGGCACACAGGCTCACTGAAAGACTGAGGCCTAATCATGGGACTGCAAGATGCACATCTCACATCTCCAGTTCCTAGTATCCAGTCTTCATGCTCAGCTTTCAACAAAAAATTAATTTTACTAAAAGGAAAAAACATTTTGAAAACACATAAAAGCATTAGAAGCAGACTTACTATATGGCAGGGATGCTAAAATTATCAGACCATGAAAAAACAACCATAATTAATACACCAAAGATTCTAATGGAAAAAGTAAGAAACAATGGGTAACACAAGCAGAGAGGCAGAAATTCTAAGAATGAATAAAAAAGTAATGTTCTAGATCAAACACACTGTTAATAGAAAGGAAGAATATCACTGATGGGCTCATTAGCAGACTAGACATGGCTGAGAAAAGAAACCTTGAACTTGAGGATATGTCAATAGAAACTTTCAAAACTGAAATGCAAAGAGAAAAAATACTGGGGAAGAAAGCACACAGAGCAGAGAGAATATCCAAGGATTGTGGGACATCTATAAAGCAGGTAACGCTTATAATGGGAATACCAGAAGAAGAAAGATAAAGGAACAAAAGCAATATTTGAAGCAATAAGGACTGAGAATTTCCTGAAATTAATGTCAGACACAAAACCAGAGAACTAGAAAACTGAAACAAGTATACAAAAAGCTATACCTAGCTGGACATATTATATATGCAAACTGTAGAAAATCAAAGGAGAAAAAGTCTCAAAAGAAGCCAAAGGAGAATGGGAAACAGCTTACCTATAGAGGAACAAAATTAAGAATTATTTCAACTTCTCAGAAACCATGCAAATGATGAAAGAGGAGTGAAATTTTTAACATGTTGAAAGGGAAAAATACCATCAACCTGGGTAAGGTAGACTTTAAAGTGAAGGCGAAATAAAGGGTTTCCAAACAAACCAAAGTTGAATTTGTTGCCAACAGGCCTGCCTTGAAAGAAATGTTAAAAGGAGTTCTTTGGCAAGAAGGAAAATGACAGAGATCAGAAACTCTAATCAACATAAAGAAAGGAAGAATATTAGAGACAGAATAAGCAAAATGAAATCTTTTATTTTTCTTACTCAGTTGAGCTAACAGATTGTTAAAAATAGTAACAGCAACACTGTACTCAACATGTATGCACATGCAAAAGGGCAAGAGAGATGGGTGACAGCAATGACAGGATGGGAAGGAGGCCTCTTACACGGCGCTTGCACAACATCAACAGTGGTGCAGTGTTATCTGAAGGTGGACTTGGGGGACTTCCCTGGTGGTCCAGTAAAATCCGCCTTCCAATGTAGGGGACACGGGGTTTGGTCCTTGGTCAGGGAACTAAGATGCCACATGCTGCAGAGCAGCCAGGCCCACACGCCCCCACTAGAGAGCCCGTGGCCCCCCAAGAGAAGTCCACGCACCACAACACAGACCCGGTGAGCCAACCAGAAGAGAAGAAAGAAAAGAAAGTGGAATACTGCAAGCTCTATGGCAATCCACTAAAAAAGAAGCATAACTGTTATGTTAGGAAAGAAGAGAAAAATGGAATAATTTATTATTAAGTGCTCAACTGGAACCAGAAAAGGCGGGAAAAGAGTGGACAACAAAGATATAAACAAAGAGAATAAGGGCAACAAATAGAAAACAGTATCAAACATAGCAGCTGTTAATTCAAGTATATCAATAATCACTTTAAACATCAATGCCCTAAATATATCAATTAAAACACAGGCTATCAGGGCAGACCAAAAAACAGTCGGTGTCTCCAAGAAACCCACTTTAAATATAAACACACATACAGATTAAACAGATGAAGAAATACCATATACTATGCTAATACAAATCAAAAGAAAATATAAATAGCTATACTAATTTCAGAGACAGCAAGCTTCAGAGCAAGGAAAATTATTTACGTAATGATAAAGGGGTCAAATCTTCAAGAATAGGGCAGGACGATCCTTAAAGTACATGAATCTAACAATAAAGCATCAAAATATGCAAGGCAGAAACTGACAGTACTGCAAGAAGCAGATGAATCCATTATTACTGTTGGGAGGCTTAATACTCCTCTTCCAGAAACGGACAGATCAGCAGGCAGAGGGGCAACCAGATACGATTGATACTTACAGACCACTTAATCCAATAACTGCAGAACACATTCTTCTAAATTTAACATAGTACATTACCAAGACAGAGAACATTATGGGCCATAATTGACATCTTAACAAATTAAAAAGTATGTAAATTACACAATGTATGCTTTCAGATCACAAAAGGATTATATGCGAAATCAGTAACAGGAAAGACTGTTGGAAAATCCAAAATGCTTGGAGATTAAACAATACAACTCTAAGAAACACACCGGTCAAAGAAAAATTCACAAGGAAAATTTTAAAAACTCTGAATTAAATGAACATACACACAACTTATAAAAATTTGTGGGATGCAACAAGAGTAGTGCATAAAGGGTACTTTATAGCTCTGTGTGTATTAGGTCTAAAACCAATAATCTAAGCTTTCACTTTAGGAACTAGAAAGTGAAGTTGCTCAGTCGTGTCCGACTCTTTGCCACCCCATGGACTATAGCCTGCCAGGCTCCTCCATCCATGGGACTCTCCAGGCAGGAATACTGGAGTGGGGTGCCATTTCCTTCTCCTGGGGATCTTCCCGACCCAGGGATGGAACCCGGGTCTCTCACATTGTGGGCAGAGGCTTACCCTCTGACCACCAGGGAAGCTTTCACTTTAGGAACTAGAAAATGAAGAGCAAATAAAATCCAAAGAAAGCAAAAGAAAATAAGCAACAAAATTAGAGCAGAATTTTAAAAGAGAAGATTTTAAAACACTTAAAATCAATGAATTTTAACACAGAAGATCAATGGAGAAAAAAACAACAAAACTAAAAGCTCAATCTCTGGAAAGATCAATACAAACAAGTTTCTAACAGGGGTAACCAAGGAAAAAGAAGACAAATTACTAATATCAAAAATTAAACTGAGGACACCACTACAAATCCCATGGATATCAAAAGGATAATAAAGGAGTAAATCAAGAAATACTAAATCCACAATTCAATAACCTACATGAAATAGACCAATTCCTTGAAAGACACAATCTGCCAAAACTCACACAACAGACAACCTACCTAGGCCTATAAGAGAAACTGAATAATTAATAACCTTTCAACACAGAAAGCATCAGGCCCAGACAGATACACTGATGAATTCTACCAAACATTTAAGGAGGAAATTGTATCAATTCTCTTCCAGAAGACAGAAGCAGAGAAAATACTTCCAAACTCATTCTCTGAAGCCATCACTACCCTAATAACAAAACCAAAGACATTACAAGAAAAGAAAACTATAGACAGCATCTCTCATGAACACAGGTGTAATAAACACCCTCTAAGTATTAGAAACTGATATCTAACAATATATTTTTTTAAAAAGTACATACCACAAGCAAGTGGGATTTACCCCATGTATGCAGGGCTTGTTCCATATAAAAATCAATTAATGTAATCCACCATATCAACATGCTAAAAGAAGAAAAATCACACAATCTTATCGACAGATGCAGAAAAACCACATGGAAAAGTTCACCTGTTTATGACTTAAAAATCTCTCAGTAAATGAACTTGACAAAACTTGATAAAGAACATCTAAAAAGAAACCTACACTTAATATCAAAATGAAGGAGAAACTAAAAGTCTTCCAACTAAGATCAGCAACAAGGCAAGGATGCTCCCTCCCACCATCCCTTGTCAACATTTTATTGGAAGTACTGGAATAAAGTCCAGAATAATAAAAAATTAGAATCAAACTAAATGCTCACATGTATTATATATCATCTTTCAGTCATTACTCACACGTATATCTATGACCACAAAAAAAAAATGTCCACAATATAATGAGCTAATGAAACGGGTAAATTCCAATACTATTTTTAAAAAGATAAACACATATTTATAGATGTGTAAGCATGTATGAAAATTATTAAAACATTAACAAAGGCTATCTTTAGGTGATGGAAATATAAATGATTTTTGTTTTGTACTGGTTATATGTGAAGGTGTCAATAACAGAAAAAAGTTATGTGACAAAGCAAGTACGGTGCTACTGGTCAGTCAGTCAGTTCAGTCGCTCTGTCGTGTCCAACTCTTTGTGACCCCATGGACTGCAGCACACCAGGTCTCCCAGTCCATCACCAACTCCGGAAGCCTACTCAAACTCATCCCGTTGGTGATGCCATCCAATCCAACCATCTCATCCTCTGTTGTACTCTTCTCTTCCTGCCTTCAATCTTTCCCAGCATCAGGGTCTTTTCCAATGAGCCGGTTCTTCGCATCAGGTGGCCAAAGTATTGGAGTTTCAACATCAGTCCTTCCAATGAATATTCAGGACTGATTTCCTTTAGGATTGACTGGCTGGATCTCCATGCAGCCCAAAGGACTCTCAAGAATCTTCTCCAACACCACCGTTCAAAAGCATCAATTCTTCACCGCTCAGTTTTCTTTATGATCCAACTCTCACATCCCGTACATGACTACTGGAAAAACCTTAGCCTAGACTATGGTTTTTGTTGGCACTTTGTTCAAAGTAACATCTCTGCTTTTTAAGATGCTGTCTAGGTTTGTCATAGCTTTTCTTCCAAGCAGGAAGCGTCTTTTGATTTCATGGCTGCAGTCACCATCTGCAGTGATTTTGGAGCCCCAAAATAAAGTCTGTCACCTTTTCCAATGTTTCCCCATCTATCTGCCATGAAGTGATGGGACCGGATGCCATGATCTTAGTTTTCTGAGTTTTAAGCCAACTTTTTCACCCTCCTCTTTCACTTTCGTCAAGAGGTTCTTTAGTTCCTCTTCACTTTCTGCCATAAGGGTGGTGTCATCTGCATATCTGAGGTTACTGATATTTCTCTTGGCAATCTTGATTCCAGCTTATGCTTCATACAGCCCAACATTTCTCATGATGTACGCTGCATATAAGTTTAAGCAGGGTGACAATGTACAGCCTTGACATACTCCTTTCCTGATTTGGAACCAGTCTGTTGTTCCACGTCTGGTTCTAACTTGCTTCTTGACCTGCATACAGATTTCTCAAGACACAGGTCAGATGGTCTGGTAGTCCCACCTTTAAGAATTTTCCAGAGTTTGTTGTGATCCACACAGTCAAAGGCTTTAGCTTAGTCAATTAAGCCCAAGTAGACGTTTTTCTGAAACTCTCTTGCTTTTTCAATGATCCAGCGGATGTTGGCAGTTTGATCTCTGGTTCCTCTGCCTTTTCTAAAACCAGCTTGAACATCTGAAAGTTCATGGCTCATGTACTGTTCAAGTCTGGCTTGGAGAATTTTGAGCATTACTTTACTAGCATGTGAGATGAGTGTAATTGTGCGGTAGTTTGAGCATTCTTCGGCATTGCCCTTCTTTGGGATTGGAACGAAAACTGACCTTCTCCAGTCCTGTGGCCACTGCTGAGTTTTCCAAATTTGCTGGCATATTGAGTGCAGCACTTTCACAGCATCATCTTTCAGGATTTGAAACAGCTCAACTGGAATTCCATCATCTCCACTAGCTTTGTTCGTAGTGATGTTTCCTAAGGCCCATTTGACTTCACATTCCAGGATGTCTGGCTCTAGGTGAGTAATCATACCATTGTGATTATCTGGGTCATGAAGATCTTTTTTATATAGTTCTTCTGTATATTCTTGCCACCTTTTCTTAATATCTTCTGCTTCTGTTAGGTCCATACCATTTCTGTCCTTTATCGAGCCCATCTTCACATGAAATGTTCCCTTGGTATCTCTAATTTTCTTGAAGAGATCTCTAGTCTTTCCCATTCTATTGTTTTCCTCTATTTCTTTGCATTGATCGCTGAGGAAGGCTTTCTTATCTCTCCTTGCTATTCTTTGGAACTCTGCATTTAAATGGGTATATCTTTCCTTTTCTCCTTTGCCTTTAGCTTCTCTTCTTTTCATAGCTATTTGTAAGGACTCCTCAGACCACCATTTTGCCTTTCTGCATTTCTTTTCCTTGGGGATGGTCTTGATCACTGTCTCCTGTACAATGTCACAAACCTCTGTCTATAGTTCTTCAGGCACTGTGTCTACCAGATCTAACCCCTTGAATCTACTTGTCACTTCTTCTGTATAATCATAGGGATTTGATTAGGTCTTACCTGAATGGTCCAGTGGTTTTCCCTACTTCCTT
The DNA here is from genome assembly GCA_006410935.1 of Redunca redunca. Taxonomy (NCBI): domain Eukaryota; kingdom Metazoa; phylum Chordata; class Mammalia; order Artiodactyla; family Bovidae; genus Redunca; species Redunca redunca. Next base: position 75,455 of record SJYQ01016903.1, on the reverse strand, counting down.
CAATTTAAGTCTAAATTTGGCAGTAAGGAGTTCATGATCTGAGCCACAGTCAGCTCCCGGTCTTGTTTTTGCTAACTGTATAGAGCTTCTCTATATTTGGCTGCAAAGAATATAATCAGTCTGATTTCAGTATTGTCCATCTGGTGATGTCCACATTTAGAGTCTTCTCTTGTTTTGTTGAAGAGGGTGCTTGCTATTACCAGTGCGTTCTCTTAGCAAAATCCATTAGCCTTTGACCTGCTTCATTTTTGTACTCCAAGGCCAAATTTGCCTGTTGCTCTAGGTGTTTCTTGACTTCCTACTTTTGCATTCCAGTCCCCTATAATCTTTTTTGGGTGTTAGTTCTAGAAGTTCTTATAGGTCTTCATAGAACCATTCAGCTTCCTCAGCATTACTGGTCAGGGCATAGACTTGGATTACTGTGATACTGAATGATTTGCCTTGGAAACAAACAGAGATCATTCTGTCATTTTTGAGATTGCATCCAAGTAGCATCTTGTAGTGAATATATCAGTTCAGTTCAGTCGCTCAGTCATGTCTGACTCTTTGCGACCCCATGGACCACAGCATGCCAGGCCTCCCTGTCCATCACCAAGTCCTAGAGTTTACTGAAACTCATGTCCATTGAGTCGGTGATGCCATCCAACCATCTCATCATCTGTCATCCCCCTTTCCTCCCACCTTCCATCTTTCCCAGCATCAGGGTCTTTTCAAATGAGTCAGTTCTTCGCATCAGGTGGCCAAAGTACTGGAGTTTCAGCTTCATCATCAGTCCTTCCAATGAACACTCAGAACTGATCTCCTTTAGGATGGACTGGTTGGATCTCCATGCAGTCCAGGGACTCTCAAGAATCTCCAACACCACAGTTCAAAAGCACCAATTCTTCCGTGCTCAGCTTTCTTTATAGTCCAACTCTCACATCTATACATGACTACCGGAAAAACCATAGCCTTGACTAGACAGATATTTGGCATAGTCAATAAAGCAGAAATAGATGTTTTTCTTGAACTCTCTTGCTTTTTCAATGATCCAGTGGATGTTGGCAATTTGATCTCTGGTTCCTTTGCCTTTTCTAAAACCAGCTTGAACATCTGGAAGTTCACAGTTCACATACTGCTGAAGCCTGGCTTGGAGAATTTTGAGCATTACTTTATTAGCATGTGCGATGAGTGCAACCCTGAGGTAGGTCGAGCATTCTTTAGCATTGCCTTTCTTTGGGATTAGAATATGGATGCTTACAATAAAATTCTTTCTGTGGCAATACATTGTAATGAAATAGTGGAGGGACTTCCCTGGTGGTCCAGAGAATAAGAATCTGCCTAATGCAGGCGACACACGTTTGGTCCCTAGTCTGGGAAGATTCCGTATGCCTGTGGCCACTAAGGCCATAAAGCACAACCTCCGAGCCCAGGCTCCACAAGAAGAACCCCATGAAAGAAGCCGGAGCACGTCAATGAAAGTTCACACGCAGCAACGAATACCCAGCATAGCCATAAACAAATAAAATTTAAAAGTAATAAATAAAACTGAAAAATAAAACATCCCCCTTTCTGCTTTGATCTGACACCTCAAAAAACACAGAAAACTCCGTAAGGTGGTGGTGGCAGCATATTTTCAATCAGGTGAGCATTTTAAAAAAGCAACAACAAACCCAATGCCAAAAATATAAATCAAGTTTCTTTCCTAAATATGTATTTAAAGCAATCTCATATAGTTCAAGTACCTCACTTGTATCCTCCCAATGAGAGCAACGCGAGAGGTAGAATATGGTTGGCACGTGCACGGGCTTTGGAATCCAACACTTCTGAGTGGTCAGGTTATGCTCGTGTGTGTGTGTGTGTGTGTGTTAGTTGCTTAGTCGTATCCAACTCTTTGCAATCCCATGGACTGTAGCCTACCAGGCTTGTCCATCCATGTAATTTTCCAGGCAAGAGTACTGGAGTGGGTTTCCATTTCCTTCTCCAGCTCTTTTGTGTGATTCAGGTCAATTCACTCATCTTTTCCAGTAATAATAATAGGATCTAGTATTTGAGTTCTTACTTAAATGTCTACCTATGAAGCAGGTATTATCATGCTTCCTACGATCCAGAAAAGAAATCTGATGATCAGAGATGATAAATAATCTGCCAATGCCATGTAGTTAAGCAGCAGCACCAGGATTTGGGCGTAAGTGTCTTTGACTCCACAGTCCGTACACCCACCATACTAATGCCCTCCTCATCTCTGCTGCTGAGAGAATAAATTAGGACACCTTTTGGAGGGCAGGCAAGATAAATGGGATCTTGAGTTACTTTTTGTTTTGCAATAGCTGAGGTGTTTCACATAAATCTGCCCTCTAAACTACCTTAGAATTTTGGGGGTAAAAAGACAGCGTAAGGACTGGCTTTAAAAAGGAGAGTGTTAAGAAAAGCTGGTCTAGCAATTTTAAGTGATCCTTTGCCTGACACCACAATTTTCTTAACAGTAATCTAGGTTTTAAAGGTAGAAATGGCAATTTCAGTTTGAAATGACAAAAAAAAAAACTTCATGTTTCCAAGTATCACTATAAAGGGGATCTTGCTCTTCCTGAAACATTTAAAACTACATATATTTAATTGACTCAACAGAGATGAACAGTTTATTTGGAAGCAGCAAGAAACCACAACTGCATTTCTCACTCTCCATCTACTGTTGAAATGGCATACATTTTAAAATTTTAGGCATTCTAATAGGTGTACAGTAGTTAATTCATTGTTGGATGTCATTAAAAGTAAATTTAGATAAAGTACAAGACTCAGTATCTTTTAGATAAAGTTATAAAAGTTCAGTTCAGTTCAGTCGCTCAGTCGCGTCCGACTCTTTGCGACCCCATGAATCACAGCACGCCAGGCCTTCCTGTCCATCACCAACTCCCGGAGTTCACTCAGATTCACGTCCATCAAGTCAGTGATGCCATCCAGCCATCTCATCCTCTGTCGTCCCCTTCTCCTCCTGCCCCCAATCCCTCCCAGCATCAGTCTTTTCCAATGAGTCAACTCTTCACATGAGGTGGCCAAAGTACTGGAGCTTCAGCTTTAGCATCATTCCTTCCAAAGAAATCCCAGGGTTGGTCTCCTTCAGAAATGGACTGGTTGGATCTCCTTGCAGTCCAAGTGACTCTCAAGAGTCTTCTCCAACACCACAGTTCAAAAGCATCAATTCTTCGGCACTCA
>SJYQ01016903.1:30994-71912 GCA_006410935.1 Redunca redunca | reverse complement strand
AATGTTGAGCTTTAAGCCAACTTTTTCACTCTCCTCTTTCACTTTCATCAAGAAGCTCTTTAGTTCCTCTTCACTGTCTGCCATAAGGGTGGTGTCATCTGCATAGCTGAGGTTATTGATACTTCTCCCGGCAATCTTGATTCCAGCTTGTGTTTCTTCCAACCCAGTGTTTCTCATGATGTACTCTGCATATAAGTTAAATAAGCAGGGTGACAATATACAGCCTTGACGTACTCCTTTTCCTATTTGGAACCAGTCTGTTGTTCCATGTCCAGTTCTAACTGTTGCTTCCTGACCTGCATATAGATTTCTCAAGAGGCATGTCAGGTGGTCTGGTATTCCCATCTCTTTCAGAATTTTCCACAGTTTATTGTGATCCACACAATCAAAGGCTTTGGCATAGTCAATAAAGCAGAAAGAGATGTTTTTCTGGAACTCTCTTGCTTTTTCGATGATCCAGCGGATGTTGGCAATTTGATCTCTGGTTCCTCTGCCTTTTCTAAAAGGAGCTTGAACATTAGGAAGTTCACAGTTCACATATTGCTGAAGTGTTAGTATCTTTCAAAGACACATTAAAAAAAAAAAATGAAGGCTTGAAAGGTATAAAGGCTTAGCTCCGTTTCACCAAAAGTGTGTATTTAAACCAAATAACCTCTTGATGTTCTTTTCAACAATGTGATTATATAAACCTATAAAAATAAACTCCACTTAACATCATAGTCCCTACATAAGACAGGCCCACTTGCTACCTAAAGACCTTCTCAGCGAGGTCCTCGTTCAGTCTCACACCCAGAGCTTTGCTGGCCATACAGCCATAAACAGTTGATCATCTTTCTTTCAGCTCTCATAAATCTCAGTGAAAGTATATCATGAAGGAACTCTTAGTTGAAAATAATACTCTTCCCTTCTTTAACTGCCTTACTCTCCATTCTAAAAAACCACTTCAAAAGTTCAGCCCTTTTCACTGATTTTATGACTTACTTTGAAACCAAAACCATATCTGTTCTGGGGCCTGCCACAGAACCCTTTAGCTCTTGAGTGATAAAAGAGGCCGTTCAGATGGCATCCTAGTCTGCCCACTTATGTCCTCAAGTCACTCCTCAACCCTGAAATAGAGTAAAGAAAAAGGAAAATGAAGCCAAATGAAATGAATAACTGCCACTTCGTCTAAAGGACAGGACTGTTTAGTATGGAAGAGCTCTAAATGAGCATTATGGCAGGTAGACTGATGGGAAAAATATTTCATTTGGCACAGATAGAAATGTACAGACCTGCTGGTTCAGTACAAACACATTATAGCTGATTTTGAAACTGTTACTCTCCCATCTTCAATACTATGGCATTTCTTCACCGATAAAAGGCAATTACTATATAAACCATTGGGAAGGGAAAAACCAGGATGGATCTCTCTCCTCTCGATTCACTGTCTAAGACTGTGCATGTGTGTATGGTGATGAGGCAGAGGGAACAGCAAGTCTGCTGCTAGGGGAGCAGCAAGGGCGCTGTGGCGAGGGGTGAAGCAAGTGGGCAAGAGAGAGGAGTGGAGGTAAAGTGCCAGAGGAGCCAGGCCACAGGCCACTCTAAGCTTCAGCTTGAAAGGCTTTCAAGTGACATCATCTGACCAGGTTTTTAAAACAGAATCATTTTGTATGCTGTACTGAAAATAAACTTACAAAGGTAAGAGTACAGGGGGGAGAAGAGGAACTGACGTGAGAGGTGATGGTGGCTTGGACCAAGGGAGTAGAGAGAGAGATGGCTGAGAAGTGGCAGGATTCTGTATATATGTATTTTGAAGGTAGGGCCAACAGAATTGACTAATGAACTAAATATTGGGTGTGAGAAAAAGAAATCAAGGATGACTCTTTTTTTGAGTTAAGCAACTGGAAGGAGATGAAGTAGACATTTACTGAGATGGAGAAGATAACTGGCTCACAGGTTTGGTTTTATATATCTTAAGTTTCAGATGCCTATTTGACATCCCAATGGCGATGCCAAGTAGGCAGATTAACTTAATGGTTAGGGATAAATGGGTCATCCATCCACCTACCAACCTACCCACCCACTAACCCAATCAATCACTCACCTACTATATTTAAATCCTTGAGACTGGATAAGATCAACAAGAAGTAGATCAAAGAAAGAAAAGGAAGAACTTCAGGACATTCAACCTTCAGGGAGGATCAGCAGACACTCAGATGGAAGACAAAAGTCAGAAAAGAGTGGTATCCTGGAAGCCTAACAGAAAAAGTTATTTAAGCTTTTTTCCCAACAGTGTTCTGTTCCTAGTCTTTTGATTCTTCCCGCTGAGGCGCCACACACCATGGATAAGTCACCCCTGTTGCACTTTGTCTGAATTCACGTCTCATGGAAACTATGAGATAACATGATTATTGTTTTAAGTTTTGTGAAGCAGCAATGTAACAGTTTCCAAATATACAACTGTGTCAGCATCACCAATAAAACAGTTCACATAAATCTACCCAGTTCCAATACTCTCAAGATTAGTGCATTTGATGATTCTTCATGGATTACTTCTAGTCATACTCCTGTAAGGATTAACTGAGTCATCTGGAAACAGTAAATGGTCTTGATGATCTCCATGTGAACCATCCCTTGCCCCAATAACGTTATCTTCACCATCATTCTAATTAAAAATATTCTTCAAATGCTAAGAGGGTTTCAAAGCTAAAAATCACTTGCATCAAAAGTGAAAATAAAAACAAAAAATGTAACTGAAGCCTTGCCATTTGCCCCCCAGAAATGGCTTTGCTTTCATTTCCTCAGACTCAAGGAGAAGACAATACAGAACAAAATTTTAGCAGTTCTAACTTTAATCGTTCTGAACCCAAATAAATCCCCTTAGAATTCCTTGGGGGATCATGGCTATGTCATTAAGCACTTTAAATACTGACTTTTACAACTACTTGATCTGTTCACATTTTTCCCCAGACTCTGGGGTTGTAAAAAAACCTAAAATTTAAAAAAAAAAGAAAGAGAGAGAGTTAGATAAAAGAAAATTTCCAGGGGCTTCCCCCCAGTTCAACTTCCTTCCCCAACAGTTATTTATTTTCTTATATGATCATCCCCTCTCCAGTGATTTTACTTATTTTTTTGCCACACCATGCAGCATGCAAGGACTTCCTGACCAGGGATCAAACCCATGCTCCCTGCAGTGGAAGCATGGAGTCCCAACCACTGGACTGTCGGGGAAGTCCCCGCCCCAAGGTCACTAAAATTTCATTAACTAAGCATCTCAGAGGACTTTCCAAGTTGGGATGTACAGACTTCCTTTATCTTCTTTAAACTGCTGCTGGATAATACATAATACCAAGTGCCATGACTGATATAATCATTCTCCTACTGATGGACACTTAGACTGTTTCCAGTTTTTGCTATTATACAAAAGGCTACAGTGAACATTTAGTACACGCTTCTTTGCACTCGTGAATAAGCATTCCTTTACATATACTTAGAAGTCAACATGCTTGACTCAGATATACACCAAGAGGCACAGAAAGTTGTAAGACTTGGTCAAGGCTTCTAAGCCTGTGGTAAGAGAAGAGGAAGAAGGGCTGGGATAACCAAAAATGACAGAGAAGAGAAAAGTTAGAAAACTCTTTTTTTTTTTTTAATTAAAAAAATATTTTAAACCTTCCAGTTCACTTTCACATCTGATATTTGAGGATACCATTGAGAAGCCTATAATCAAGTAGGAAAACTGACAGAAAATACACCAAAATGTTACTAACAGGGAATATGAACATTTACAATTTTGTTCTTTTTATTTTTCTGTTTTTCAAAATGTCCACACTGAGAATATATGGGGAAAATATACTTAAAACTTATAATGGAAAAAACATTTATAAAAGTCATGAAAGCATTCATAAAACATAGTAGCCGAGCAGAAAACTCAAAGAGATGTGCCCAGGTAGCAAGGGGACAGGGCAGGTTCTCCAGCTGCAGGAGACCATGTGCACTGTCAGGTCTGTGGCATGTCCTGACATGGAAGCAGCTGGAATGACTGGTGTACAGTTTCCAAATAGTACAGACAGACATGTTTACGACTCTTAAAACATACTGCCTATTCCTTAATCATCAACAATAGAATAAAATTTTAAAATCTTGTCCAACTTGATAAGATCAACATACTGGGTTATTTTAATTTTTTTTCTGGCTTATTTTAATTTGCACTTATTTGATGACCAGCGAGATGTATTTTTCCCCCGCTCATTGTAGGAAAGCCAAGGGAAGAACAACAGTCAGTTTCTTCCCGTCTCTGTTCCAGGAGTTCACGTCACTGGGCTGCACTCCATGCTCACCGAGGCACCCAGGTCCTATAACCTCCTCAACTTTGAGTGCCTCTCTACCAGGCTGTCAAGGCCCTCTGCCATCCTGCTACGTTCACAGTCTGCTTTTTCCCTTTACTCCATCTGTGGTGTTCAGGACACCAGTCCCAAACCTAACCAGACCAATACTGAGAGCCTGACCAACAGTTACCAAGTAAGGATGAGTAAGAAACTAGCATCTCGGGGTGGCAGGGACAAAAGAACATCCAGACCATTCAAAGTAAGAGTCCTTCCACAAGTATAATGGCCCCCAGGGGCACTATGGAGACGAATGAGGACGTTTTTACTTGTCACAGTGATGGACGAGCACAAGTGGCACCAACAGGAAGAAAGCAGGAGAGCTAGATGCCCCGTAACAGGAAGACTGATCTCGCCCAAGAGCTGCCCTACATGACTTTTCAAAGTCTTGCCACACAATTATGTGGGTAGGAAATCTCATTTTAACCATTTGGGCCTAGAACTCAATTCCTTTCTAGTCTATGAACATTAATAGAGAAGACACACATACATACATAAGTAGGAAAATACTTATCTACTATAGAAAGGAAGTGTTGAGCCTGACAAGGTTGAGAACCACTCTGATATAAGCGGTCATTTGCAAATGTACAAAGACAGTTAGAAAATGGTTACCTGTTCATATAAGGGACCACCCATATAATGCCTACACTGACCCACACAATAAAGGGCCAAAATAAACAGGCCAAACCTTACACAGAAGCAACATGAAAACCTTCCTACCCGGTTCTTAGGTTATGTTTCTTAACTCATTTTACTACTTCTATGTCTGAAAGTGTTCCCACAAAACAGGGTAAAGAAAAAGTACATTAGGTACACTGTAAATCAAACTATAATCTAGGTTTACAAAGAAAAAATAAGTAACACTCTCTTGCTGGTGCCAATTACTTCCTCTTTAATATGGTCTTTATGAATGGTCTTGTCATTCACTTACCACCAAATCATATCAACAGAGTCAATCCCTAAATAATCCAAATTGTACCAAGAGCTATTCTATTCTACCCATACCAGTACTCTTCCTGAAACCAGAAGGTTCGCATTACGCAGCTTAGAATACATTCTCAGTCTCTATAAAGCTTCTCCTGATAATATCAATAATGCAACTGACAGTCACATTATTTATAATATGATAAAGCAAATAATGTTATTAGAAACCAATAACAATGTTACCAGAATGCTGTTAAGAAACAGTATCTTAAGGGAAAAGATACACAAATATTAAGAAAAAAGTTGTTAAATTTGAAACGTAAATTATGATTCTTTTAAAATATGTTTTTTTATTACTATCTACTAAAAGAGCCTAGCAGCAATGACACCCTAGTAGCAGTGAACACACCCAGCACCGTAACCTTGGTTTCTAAAGAACATTCTCCACTAAAAGGGAATTCTCTGGAGAAATGGCTGACAAGTCTGGGACAGGAAAATTCAAGGTGAGCCTGGAAGAATAAAAACAAAACAGAATTTAGAAGTCCCCTAAACAACAAATAACAACAACAACAAAAAAGGTGAGCCTGGAATACCTTATTGCATTACAGGGCAAGAAGTACTCAAACAACGAAAGGGCCGTGTCAAAAGTACACAGGAGGCTACCTAAAAGGGTACACACTGGTCAAATTTGGGATAATTAAAGCAAAGAGAATGAAGACAGTAACTGCTTGTAATATAATGGGAAAAAAATAGGAAAATCTATTAGTTCAGTGGGGTTATTTAAAATAAGGGAAAAGGGGGGAGGGAGGAAGAAGAGAACTTTCCTTTAAAGAAGAATTTCATCTTACAAAAAAAGAATTAGAAAACTACTGTTCTTCAGTTTCTGCTATAATATCTGATTTGGTAAGGTTCAGCTGCTGCTGCTGCTAAGTCACTTCAGTCGTGTCCAACTCTTCGCTACCCCACGGACTGCAGCCCACCAGGCTCCTCCATCCATGGGATTTTCCAGACAAGAGTATTAAAGTGGGCTGCCATCACCTTCTCCAAGGTTCAGCAGTAGATGCTTAAACTATTATCTGAAAGATTGTTGGGCTGTTGGGAGACAGAGGACATTCATATAGCCTGGAAGAATTGTTCAACAGATTACTTACCAGTTTTGCTGCATAAGGAGAAATCTACTTCTACAACAAACTGTCAATTATTACCTGATCAAACAGTTCATCATTAATGGCAAGGCAGCCTGAGGTGATGTGCCTCCTGACTTAAGCATTAGGAAGCGCATGACATCACCTACGTGGCCACTCGTCAAAAATGCTTCTCCTCAATCTCATCAAGCCTCTGTCTGTGTGCTATTCAAGATGGTGGCCACAATCCACATGTAGTACTGAACTTGAAACGTGCGTGTGACTAAGGAACTGAATTTTAATTTTTATTGGTTTACACAGACATATATGGCTAGAGGCTACCACACTGAACACTGCAGATATGGATCACTTCAGAAAATTTTACCAGATAACACTGCTCTAAGTAAGTTGCTGGAAATACAGAAGAAAAGGAAATAAATTAAAAGACACCTGAAAGAAATGATCAAACAAAACCAGAATGTGAGACATTCTATTAGACAATGTTGCTAGACTGTTAAAAAGTCACCATTATGGTGAGCAGGGTGTGGAAAGGCTTAGTGTATGGTTCTACTTATGGTATAAATATATCTCTATCATAGCATAGAGCCTGAAAAGGCATACCACCAACTGCAATGTGTGAGAAAACAAACAGGTATAACAGACATTTCATGATAACTGGGACATTCGAATACGGAGTAAATATTAGATGACATTATGGAATAATTATGAATTCTCAGGTGCAACAATGGTATGTAGTAATGTAAGGGACTGGCCTTAAAGAGATGCATGCTAAATAAAGAACAGAATTTTGAGGTAATGGGCCATAACAGCTACAATTTATTTTCAAATGGCATAGTCAAAAAAAGGGTATGGATATAAACAGAGAGATAAGGCAAATATGCAACAAGTCAACAGATATATTTAGAAGGGATACACTGTTTGTTTCACTATTTTAAAATTATACTTCAGTTCAGTTCAGTTCAGTTGCTTAGTCGTGTCCTACTCTTTTCGACCCCATGAATGGCAGCACGCCAGGCCTTCCTGTCCATCACCAACTCCTGGAGTTCACTCAAACTCATGTCCATCGAGTTGGTGATGCCATCCAGCCATCTCATCGTCTGTCGTCCCCTTCTCCTCCTGCCCCTAATCCCTCTCAGCATCAGGGTCTTTTCCAGTGAGTCAACTCTTCACATGAGGTGGCCAAAGTATTGAAGTTTCAGCTTCAGCATCAGTCCTTCCAATGAACACCCAGGACTGATCTCCTATAGGATGGACTGGTTTTATCTCCTTGCAGTTCAAGGGACTCTCAAGAGTCTTCTCCAACACCACAGTTCAAAAGCATCAACTTACATGTATGTAAAATTTCATAATTAAACAGCTGGAGAAAAAAAAAATCAGCCACAGAACTAAAGTAACATACTGTCATTTTTGTACCTACAGGTTTTTCATTCTGCTAGTAACATGTATTACTTTTAAAATTAGAAAAATGGGAAGCTGAAGTGGTCCCCAAGCTCAATTACTAAATCAAGTAAACCGGCTACACTAATAGCACCACAGAATGCGAGAGGGTGCACTCAAAAGCCCCCATAACAAGAGTCCGGCTCAGATTATACTGCTTCTATTCTTAAGATTAAAATATCTACAAATCATTCTAATAGAAATTCCTAGTCAAAAGCATCTGTGTATTTAACACAGTCACTAACAAAAAAGTGTAATATTGAATCCATTTTCATGAAGTAAAGAGTATCTATTAAATAGCTTTACAAACACCAAACTGACAGTCACTAAAAATTCTTAACCGTTTTAAGGCTGATTCCAGAAATCATTATGGAAGTAAACTAGGAGTAGCCACTGACTATTTCTTAGCTGCCTGGGAGCAGAGAGGCGCCCTCCTCTGAAAGGAGAGAGAGGCCTTCCTTGCTCTGGGGCCAGAGCTGAATTCGACTCCTGGTCATGTGAGCACAGAGCAAAAACTGAGCAGAGGGATTATCACAGCTGCCTCAGCCAAGCCCTGCACTGGAGGCGGTGTCGATGCCAAGGTCTCCTTTCATCCCTGAACTGTAACTGAGAGGAAAGGCCCTTTCTAAGTTCTCAGCTGCCAGAAACAGGAGATTCAACACGGATTTACTTGAGGGCCTTTGCCAGAAATCTGCGGGATTCAATCTGCCCTCTAACATAAAATGGCTTCACCCCAGCTTCCATCTAAGACATGGTATGTTTTCTCTGTTCGTTTTATATATTCTAAATGACTTTAACTCTTAGCTTTTAACTCTTTAACTTTAGCTCTTAACTTCTTTCGCTCTTAACTCTTGTGTGTATGATTTTCTAGGAGGGCAGAATAAATATGCTCCCAAACACAAACATGTATGCACATGTCAGGTGAACAAAGGCTTCCCTGAAATGTTTTATCACTGAACCATATTTCCCACGAAATTCTTGGAGAAGAATAAATGATAAGAATAAGATAATTATATACAATGTATTAATAGACATGATTCTTACATTTTATAATGCTTTGACCAAAGAAGCTAAAAATAACTACCTTCTTCAAAGTAAAAACAAAGACATGGTAGTACTTATAAAAACATATATTTTCTTGGGGAAAGTGACATCCATCATATTGTTGTACTTCATGGTTTCCTCCTGAAGCTTCTGAGTATAGCTGGCAAATGATATATATGTCTACTTTCTTCCTAACTTTTTATTTTGAAAAATTTCAAACATATAGAAGGATCTTTTGCTATTTTTTAATCTATTTATTTATTTGTGGCCACATGGCTTGTGGGATCCTAGCTCCCAGACCACGGATTGAACCTGGGCCCTCTGCAGTGGAATTGTGGTATCTGAACCACTGGACTGCCAGGGGATTCCCTTAAATCAATTTTAAAGATAAAACTATAGGTGCACATAGCCATACACTGGAGGAGGGCATGGCAACCCATTCCAGTGTTCTTGCCTGGAGAGTCCCATGGACAGAGGAGCCTGGTGGGCTACAGTCTATAGGGTTACAAAGAGTCAGACATGACTGAGGTGACTTAGCGCACACAACACATAGCCATACAAGTACACTATTATTGGGAAGTTCCCCTGGAGAAGAGACAGGTTACCCACTCCAGTATTCTTGGGCTTCACTGGTGGCTCAGATGGTAAAGCATCTGCTTGCAATGTGGGAGACCTGGGTTTGATCCCTAGGTTGGCAAGATCTCCTAGAGGAGGGCATGGCAACCCACTCCAGTGTTCTTGCTTGGAGAATCCCATGGAGAGAGGAGCCTGGCGGGCTACAGTCCATGGGGTTGCAGAGTCGGACACGACTGAGCGACTAAGCATACACACAGAACATTATTATTAGTGTTTCATATTCATGTGATTTGAAGTTCCTTAAAAATTAAGTAACAGAAATTCACAAAATGCTATCTAAATAAAGCCTGGTTTTCAACAAATAAACAGGGTTGGTTTGTGATCGCTCTTGAGATTTACAGTAACTTACATCTGAATATAGTTTCGCGTGTTGACACTTCTATTAAGCAGTGCAATATTCCCAAGGGTAAAAACCTTTATTTGCCTTCATTCATCATGTTGTTGTTCCTGTTGTTTAGTTATTCAGTCGTGTCCAACTCTTTTGCGACCCCATGGACTGTAGCCTGCCAGGCTCCTCTGTCCATGGGATTTTCCAGGTAAGATTAGTGGAGTGGGTTGTCATTTTCTTCTCCAGGTCATTCATCATGTAGGCAACTGAAAAATAAAACTATCTTCTTCCAAAAGTTTGGAGACTTACCAATTTACAGTTCAAAATAAAGTAAAAATCTGTAACACAGATCATACACCTAATTAAGAACGTGTCTTTTGTTTTCCATTATGAGCCTTTTAGTACTATTACTGTTGTTTTAATCTACTATGCATATATTATTTAACATTTTAAAAACAATTTTTAAAAATTAGTTGTCTACATTGAAAGATCAGGAGATCTCACTTAAGAATCCAGTTTTCATCCTTCTCTTAAAATAGCAGAGTCACACTGGGTCTTAATCGCCACATGAAAACTACTGGCTGGGCCTGAGTGACGTGCATCATATTGTTGCACTTCATGGTTTCCTCCTGAAGCTTCTGAGTATAGCTGGCAAATGATATATATGTCTACTTTCTTCCTAACTTTTTATTTTGAAAAATTTCAAACATATAGAAAGATCTTTTGCTATTTTTGAATCTATCTATTTATTTTTGGCCACATGGCTTGTGGGATCCTAGCTCCCAGACCACGGATTGAACCTGGGCCCTCTGCAGTGGAATTGTGGTATCTGAACCACTGGACTGCCAGGGAATTCCCTTAAATCAATTTTAAAGATAAAACTATAGGTGCACATAGCCTAGGGTAGGCTCTTTCTACTTTATCAGAGCTATACCCACTGTCAACCACCTGTCTGCTTCCCTACAGGCTTATGAGCTAGAGATCCCTTTACTTTGTTTTATTTACCATGCTGAAATGACTGAAAATATTCTTAATATGTTATGATACATATTTTATGGTTAAAGTCCTGACATTTTTTAAAAAATTAATGCTATCTCCCTAATAGATTCTATGATACCATATGCCCACTTTCCCTTCACAACTGTTTAGGCTGGGCCCAGAAGTAGAGATGAAAACACAGCACAGTCATACAGAGCCTTCACTTTTCTCTCCACTCCACAGAGTCAAACACTATGAGCCAATAAAAGTTGAAAAAACAGCATTTCAAATTATTCCCCAGTTGTCACAGGCTTTTCAAATGTTCTGCTTGTATATAACTAGAGACACAAAACACTGCTTCTCTATCAAACAGTTCTGAGATACCATAGGGAGCCTTCTGGTTGCTATGTTGCATATGTAAGAGCATACAACTTTTTTTTTTTTTTTTTTAAAGGACAGGGAACACAGTACAGGAATTAGGATAAAAAGACACAGATTCTATTTTAAGAGTTCACTGTTTCATTTTCCATGTTTTTATCTAAAAATAAAACAAGATAAAGAAGGATTACGATAAATTCTTGATGGGTTTGACGTAAGTAAGGCTGAGATAATCAAGAAACAGCTTTGCAACCATGATCCTTGGTACCATATTAAGACATCTAGATGTTCAAAAAACTATCTTAAATGAAGGTGAATAAAATCAAATATGCTGTGAAATGTTTATATAAGACAGTGTATCAAAAATGTGAGGGAATTCTATCCTGGCAATCCAGGGGTTAAAACCGTACGTTCAGCGCAGGAGATATGGGTTCAATCCCTGGCTGAGGAACTGAGATATCACAAGCTGCACGGGGAGCACAGGCAAAAACAAAAGCCTGAAGAAGGGCAGCAAGGTACAAGAAGTTTAAAGTGACATCACCGACACTAAGAATTTCCCAAGATGGTGCGTTTGTGTGGCAGAACAACAGATGGCCAGAGCCTGAAGGCACAGAGGAGAAGCGAGGTGTAAGGACACAGGCGACAAGGTCGGGGAATAGGTTTTTTTTTTTAAGCTAGGTCTGTGCCAAAGGTTAATACCTACAGAAACTTTATAGATTATATGCTAGAAATGGAGATGGATATGGGCCTTGCCCAGACATGAGGCAGCAGACAGAAGGAACTGGCGTTTGACCACACTCTCTGTTATCACCGGCTACATTTCTCTAAAGGCAGAAGGTACCCATCTTTGTCACCCTTGAAGAGATACAGCTGCAGCTATGCACATAATTTTTCTGTTTCTGTTTTCAGATGTTCTATATCTTTGTGATAACACTCTTGGTTTGGCTGAGGTGACAATGGGTAAAAGAGATGGAAATTTAACAGCTGCACAGAAGACAGAACAGTTTCAGATCCAGCTTCTCTTTCTTCCCTGTCAGCCAGCAGTTTTACCTTTCCCATTGAATTAACAAGAAAGAATAGCTCTGAAAACCACACAAAGAACTGCTTTTCCTTTTTATTCCAGAGAGAGCATCACATGGCTGGCTCATATAAGCCTCTGCTAGAGATGCACTGGGACCAAGGCCCATGGCTAGCCCTGGGAGAAAGCCTCGTCCTTCCAACCCTTTGAGGGATCACTCTAGCAGGACTTTAAAAAAAACTGAAAAATGAAGGCAAATTTCCAAAAGGGAAGAGTTCAGTCCTTTAAATGTGGTGACTGGTAATGATTCAAGTGCTACAGACTGATCTGTTTCTGAGATTCAGGCAATATGCTAAAAATTTTAAGCTGGGTTAAACCAAGTTTCAGAGCAGGTTAAGTTTTACCGTACCTAAGACTGACTTAATAACCTCATTACATTCACGTTTATTCAGAAACTTTTCCTAGGAACAAATACATGTTTAATGCAGAAAACTTGATAATCTAAGAGCTAACCCAGTGATAACCACTGTGAACATCTGGTGGACATTCTTTCAAGGCATTATGAGTATGGGTGCTAAGACTACATGTTTTGGATTCAAAGTTCATGTTGAGCACATCTAGCTGGGCATAGTTAGTTTGCACAAATTACTCAATCTTACTTTTTTCTCACCTATAAAATGTAGATTTTAACAGTTACTACCTCATCAGGTATGGTGAAAAAAATGAGGCAACAAATGCAAAACGCTTGCTTAAACAGAGCTTGGCACCTGCAATGTGATTTCTATACAAGTAAATACATATTTATTCTTCACTAAGTGGTTCTCTGTCATAAACACTGATTCATAACCTAGTTTAATCTCTGGGGAATTTGCTGCAAATATTTCCCTGTGTTAATAAATGTATTATTACACACACAGAACCGCTGGTCCAGTTGCTGCAGGCACTACTTAAGCACAGGCTGCAATGCTTTTAAAGCACATGACCTTGCCATTCTGAGCTCAGTTAGAGGAATAAGAAATCAGACATCTTCAAATGGCTAGAAATGGATGTGACCTGGCAACTATTCCTGAAGACTGTAACCAATCAAGTCCTCTTCTCAGGAAAGCTGAGTATGAGACACACAGAGTGAGTCAACAGATAGGTTAGTGACACACAAGGCAGGAAAAGCAGCAACAAAAAGTGGTAAGCAGAGACAAGCCTGAGAGGAGCTCAGAGAGGCACTGCCTCCACAGTGGAAGAGAGGGATGGCGACCAGGCTCGAGAGCTGCCCTGCGCCCCCACCGTCCATCTAGCCACTGTGAGAAGGCCTGCCTGGGCATCAGGACCTAAGTTTCCAGCTCTGCACAGTCTGACTGGGCAGCGGTGATACTGTCATATTCTTGTCTCTCAGTTAACCGTGGGACCTGTAGATAAATGTCTACTCCTGGCAATCCAAAAGGGCCCACCTCAACCACATTTATGTGGCTGCTCTAGTGGTCACCCCAAAACTGCAGCACTTCCTTTCTTAAGCACTTGTTATGTGTTAAGCACTGGGGATTAAACAGGGACTGAAAAGGAATAGAATCTGGCTACACAGAATGTAAAGTCTAGCACAGAAGACAACTAGACAAGTGATATGAATAAAACATGAGGAAGATGATGCTGGATATATGGTCTTCCCGGTGGTCCAGCAGTTAAGACTCCGTCTTCCAATGCACGGGCACAGGTTTGATCCCTGGTCAGGGAACTAAGATTCCACATGCTGCATGGTGAGGGGGAAAAAAAAATGCTAGAAATACACTGCAATGGAAACACACAGGGAGAACAAGACAGAATCACAAAGACTGCACGGAGGAAGACCTTCAGGGTGAAGCACAAAATTAGCCTGGTGTGCCGGATACTTCAGATGGCTCACTCAATACCCACCACCACCCAGGTGGGCTGCACAATGACCATTCATCTTTGCTTAATTACAGTCCTTCTATTTTTTGTCCACACTGAGTGGCATGTGGAATCCTACTTTCCTGAGCAGGGATCAAACCCATGTCCCCTGCAGTGTCTTAACCACTGAGCCACCAGGGAAGTCCAGTGAAGTGGCAGTCCTTGACTGAGCTATAGTAACTGGACCAGCTTTTCCTTTCAGGACACTGAATCCTGGCCTCATTTAACAGGAAAGGTGAAGGAGGCCAGACCTATTTTATGATTTTATAATGTTTAAAATGATTTGGCTTATTTGATGGTAACCTCAACTATGAAAGTATAATTGAATACCTTATTTCTGACTGGTAATTTTAAGTTGAAAATCTTAGTAAATTTATGTACACTATGGCAGTGGTCCCCAACCTTTTTGGCATCAGGGACTGTTTTCATGGAAGACAATTTTCCATGAACCAGGAGTAGGGGAATTGGGGGGGCACGGGTTGGGACGATTTAAGAACATTACATTTATTATATACTTTATTTCCATCATTATTACATCAGCTCCACCTCAGATTATCAGGCATCACATACATCCCAGAGGTTGGGGACCTCTGCAGTGTGGCACTATTTAAGACTCATCTTAGCTGTAAATTTAATACAAGACATCCACAGGACTTTACTGATAAGGAGCCTCATAACATTTTCATTTTTTTAAAGTCAGACAACTGAAGTTCTTTAAAAAGCAACCCAGTTAATTAAATTTATAAATGCAATCTGAAACATCTGAAAGTCTTCAATGAACTGGCCTAGGTATTATCCAAAGGCCCCTTAAAAATGACTAGTAAAATCTCCTATGCTTATAATAATGGCTATCAGATGTATAAGTATTAGGAAAGAACTAAGTTTTTTTTCTTTAATAATTATTCCATATTATTTTAATGATTATCTAATTAATGATGTGAGAATAGTCACCCTCTAGTGAAGTCGCTCAGTCGTGTCTGACTCTTTGCGACCCCATGGGCTGTAGACTGCCTGACTCCTCCGTCCATGGGATTTTCTGGGCAAGAATACTGGAGTGGGTTGCCATTTCCTTCTCCAAGAGAACTAAGTTTTTGAATGTCTGCTTTTACAAAGTCATGACATTTTGAAAACTAAATAAATCCCTGAATAGTGACTTTGCTTACAAAACTACCCTTCAAAAACAATCAAAAACATCTACCTACATCCTCACTGATTCCAAGTTTTATTCTGTTAGCAGACAGAAATGGAAAAGTCAGCCCCCCCATTTTATTTTGATGTAAGCCACTGAAATGTTTGCCTCTGTAATGATACATTTCTCTAATTTATATTGTTTGTATGAATATCTGATTTATTTGGTACTTTATTTTATTTATGGGCTTCCCTGGTGGCTCAGATGGTAAAGAATTTGCCTGCAATGCAGGAGACAGGGTTCAATCCCTGGATCAGGAAGGTTCCCTGGAGAAGGGAATAGGTACCCACTCCAGTGTTCTTGCCTGGAGAGTTCCATGGACAGAGGAGCCTGGTGGGCTACAGTCCATGGTGTTGCAAAGAGGTGGACACAACTGAGTGACTAACACACTTATTCTTTATTCTCTCAATAATGCTGGACTAAAGAACAGGATATGGTATGACTCTTTTGCCTGGAGGGGGAAAATCTGCTCAAGGTCAAGCAGGACTCTTCAGGGCTGAAAATGGCAGGCAGGGTTTCATTTCGAGCGTGGGATTCCCTTCAAGACAGGAGGTGGGTAAGTGATGAACGTATGAAAAGCCGCTGAATTACCTGTGCTATAACATTTATCTTCCAGTGTCCCAACCCCACTCTACTCCCTCTCTATCCCTCCTCTACCTACCGAAGGCTGGTATGCCATTTCCAGGAAGCAAAAGGGTAACTGCATATCCTTTCCAACTCCCTCACTGCAGTTCCTTTTGCAATCATCTAGTTTTCTACACCTTAGCTGCACTTGTATAACTGAGGGGCATTTCAACAGTGGTACTCAAAACAACCATAGTAGCAACTGACACAGCCTTTCCTGAGAAAGATGCCAAATCCAAATGTGCTCTACAGAAGTAAAGCTGTCAACTTGTCTCCCCACAACTTCTAAAACCAAGTAGCAAGGTTTGCCCAAGGTCTCAGAATTTTTTCCTTCCTCTCTATTCTAGAACCATCAGTCTATTTAGGTCTCTAAAGAGCTGCAATAACTCTATCAAACATAACTTTTGCCTTGGGTGCCCCGGAACCCACAGGAGCCAACTGGACTGAAATCGAAACTGTGTAGCTTAGGTCCACCAGCTGGCCCTACCACACTTAGTCGAACCTTTGAGATCCTCCAGAAAGGACTCTGGTAATTTCCAACTGGGGTATTTCTTCAGGATTTTTATGTTCCATTTATCATAGAAGCTTGTATTAATTACTTTCTATTTGCCCAGCTGTGTACTAGGCACAAGAAGGGAGGATTTAAAATAAGACACATAATTTTAGTCCTCAGAGGTTACAATATAGTTATAGATACTCAAATATATGATAAAATAATAGTATTACAAGCCAACATAACTCTTCAGGACTTCAGAGCAAGGAAAGAATTCCCTGGGTATTCTAAAGTGAAATTAGTCTAAGCAGACTTCAGCAAGGGCTAGACCCAAAAGAAATGCAGAACTCAGACGTTTTCTAAGCTCTGTTTCATATGTTCTTAGAATCAGTCTTAAGTCCCTTCTGGAACAAGGAAATGGACCTATAAAAAGCACTATGTGGCCAAGGCAAGTAAATTGGGCTGGCGAAACTTACACTACTGAGTCAGGACTCCTAGACGAGATAACATAAGCAGAGCGGAGTGTGGTGTTGCCACACGAGGCTATGGAGAAACATTAGTTCCTTCCTCCTGGTTTTGAACTGCAATTTGTTTCTCAGTTTCACCAACAAAACTATAAGCCCTTGAAGTAAGAGCACCAAGATCTGACTTCTGACTGTTAATTCTGGAGTATCCAGTAACATACATTGGGCGTGGCCCAAGAACTCAAAACATATATGGTATCACATTACCAAATAAAAAAGAAGATACTGCTGTCTCTCAAGTTGCACCTTTAACAGCTTCTAGCAAAATGAACTTCTGCTTTAGCCACTGCTCTACTGCCAGGACCCAGGGAGCAAAGGAGAACAACCTTCGCCTCAAGCAAAGATTAACGAGAATAAGCTGCTTCTATCAATATTGCCTACTTCTCTTATTTCTTAGGGCTGATGAACTATCTGATTCTCAATCTTCTGCCACAGGTAACAGAGGTCAGGCAGAGATCCAAGGGCAATCAGAAAGAACTGTCTGGTATAATTGCATAGTCACTACTATGATCACCCCTTGCAGAAAGAGCCTGGTAAATACCACCATGTCACAACCTCATCACCTCTCTGATCAAGGTGTGTGGTGAGTGCTAAGCGCCTTCTCTCTGCGTCCCTGAGTCTGTTCACGCAGTGAGTGGTGATAAAGTAAAGAACTACAGGGCCGTGATGGATGCACGGTGCAGCCACACCGTTCTCAGCGCGTACCTCCTCACAGACTTCACGGACTGCGGCCACGCCCGGCTCCTCCTCGGGCTCCATGCCCCCTCCAGGGACGATCCACCGGTCTGGATGACGACTGCTGCTCACAAGTAGCACCTGAAAGTCAGAGGTCACGTGGGCCGTTAAAACTCAAAAAGCCACACTCATACAAGTTTAGAGTTTAAATGCCACACAAATAAAAGTACCTAGGACCCATTCTTTGTTGCTACCTCTCCAAATCACGTTAAGGTAGCTTCCATCTGTGTTTGAAAAAGCAGATAATTTGTCCAGTAACAGCAAAAGGGCATCTGACCCAGTGGCCATTAGGTGTGCCCCTCAGATTCCCAGTCACTCGCCCTGTAGACCCTTTCCTTTATTCCTTTCTATTTAGCCCTTTGAACATGGAACTGAAAAAAACACTCAGAACAAAACAGAGACTTTCACTGATGAATTTGTGAGCACTGTGAAGAGCTGGCCCTGGCCCCACAGTCCCAACTTTCCCTCCAAGGTTCTCAGTCCTGTGTTTCCCAGTTCCCGCTTCATCTGACGGCCACAGGCTGACACTACACACAACCCAAAGCTCTAAGCGTGTGCTGAGAACCTGATGCTCTCACCAACATGAAGACTAGGAAGATTTCTTGTTGTCATGGTTTCAGCTGAGGTAAAACTGGAATTCTTTTACTAGGAAACTTTTTATCAAGAAATGACACTTAATGGCCATCACTAAAACATCTACAAACAGGGCTTCCTTGCTGGCTCAGTGGTAAAGAGACCTGGGTTTGATTCCCGATCCGGGAAGGTCCCACGTGCCAAGGAGCAACTAAGCCCATGCAGCCACAACTACTGAAGCCCTTGCACTCTAGAGCACGTGCCCCGCACCAAGAGGAGTCACTGCAATGAGAAGTCCGCACACCACAACTAGAGAGGAGCCCCTGTGCTCTGCAACTAGAGAAAAGATATATGCAGCAACAAAGACCTAGCGCAACCGAAAAAATTTTTAATAATAAATAACTAAATGCTAAAGAAGATGTGGAGAAAAGGGAACTCTCCTACACAATTGGTGGGAATGTAAACTAGGGCAGCCACTAGGGAAAAAAGTATGGAAGCTCCTCAAAAAATTAAAAGTAGTGTTGCCACATGATAATCCAGCAATCCCACTCTTGGCATGCACTCAGACAAAACTATACCTCGAAAAGACGCACGCACCCCTATGTTCACAGCAGCACTATTTACACTAGCCAAGACACGGAAGCAACCTAAATGCCCATCCACAGAGGAATGGACGAAGATGACGCAGGGTGTGTGCGTGTGTGTGTATACGTATATACGAAGACAGTGGGACAGTATCCAGCCCTAAAAGAAGAATGAAACAATGCCATTCGTGTGACATGGACGGACCCAAAGATTGTCACACTACGTGAAGTAAGTCAGAGAAAGGAAGACAGACACCATATGCTATCACCTGAATGTGGAGCCTAAAATATGACAAAAGTAAACTTGTCAGAAACAGACTCACAGACACAGAAAACAGACTTGTGGTTGCGGGAGGGGGGCAGTCATCGGTGTTGGAAGGGAGGATTAGGAGTTTGGGATTAGCAAATGCAAACTTTTATATATAGGGTGGATAAACAACAAGGCCCTACTGTAGAGCACAGGAAACTATATTCAATACCCTGTGATAAACCATAATGGAAAAGAATATACATATGTATGACTGAGCCACTTTGCAGTACAGCAGAAACTAACACAACAGTATAAATGAAATTAATTTTTAAAAAAAGAAGTGAAAAGAAACGAAACAAACACAAAATAGTGATACAGAACATAGGTTACTAATTCAAACTTAGGCAGAATTCTAGTCATGGTTAAAATAAAATCTAGAACTTCCCTAGTTCCTTTTCCTTAACCCTCTCTAGGGCAGATGTTAAACAAAGTTAGCTTTACTCCTCATTTGGAGATGGAGTTGGGTTGGCATTATTTCCAGAACTAAAGGAATCCTCAACTGCTCCCTAAACAATCTCTTTCTGGTGACGTCTTCTGAGCCTCAGGCCCTAATTTGAAACTGTATTCTCTATCTGCCCTTCCAGGCCCCAGCACTTACCTTCTACTCTGCAGTCACCTTTGCTGCCTGAAAGAAATCGCTCCTTCCTCTCTGGCCCTCATGGGTCCCGTGACTGACTGCCAGGTAACTTTCCTCCAGTCATTTCCTCTCTCCATTTAAGCTCTCTGCAACCATCAGCCCTTGGAAACTACCTTTTTCTTCATTTTTATTCTCTTTCCTCCTGTCATGATAAGATTCTTCTGATGCTGCTCTACAAAATCTGTGATCTGCAGACTGAGAGGGGATCACAAGCTATAAGAGGGAAATCCATGAATCCGTATACAGTCACCACTATACAGCCCATGGACTGAGAAAATACTGTCTTAAATTCACAAGCACTATTTTTTTTTAACGTATATAAACTCTGAGTAATACAAAATGGAATAACTTAAAATTATATAAAATTGGGACTTCTCTGGCAGTCCAGTGATTAAGACTCTGCACTTCCACTGCAAGGGGCACAGGTTTGATCCCTAGTTGTGGGGAACTAAGATCCCAAGAGCCACAAGGAACAGCCAAAAGAAAAAGAAAAAAGCAAAGAAAACCCGCAATAGTTCTTGGTTGGTGTGTATGTATGTTTAATCAAGGGATGTTAAAAGTACAACGTGAGGGAATTCCCTGGTATCCCAGTGGTTAGGGCTCAGGTTCAATCCCTGGTCAGGTAACAAAAGATTTTGCAGCATGGCCAAAAGAAGAAGAACGGTAGTACGGGAGGATGGGAGGAGGAAGGGAGGAAGTACCATGTGGCAGTTTCACAAAATTATGCTTTTAAATGAGTCCTCACTGGACTCTTACTTCACATTATACACAAAAATTAACTCGAAATGGACCAACACCCTAAACCTAAGAGCTAAATCTATAAACAGGGGTAAAGCTTAATGATCCTGGATTTGCTAAGATAGGCCAAATTCTTAAGACATGACAACAAAAAACAGATACAAAACAAAAAATGGATGAGTTGGACGTCATCAAAATTATAATCTTCTGTGCATCAAAGGACATTATCAAGAAGGTGAAAAGATGATCTACAGAATGGGAGAAAATTCTTGGAAATTATCTGATAAGGGTCCGGTATCCAAAATATATAAGCAACTCTTACAACTCAAGGAAAAAATGACCAACAGCGTTGCTCCAAAGAAGATATACAAAGAGCCAACAAGCACGTGAAAAGATGTGATCAACATCATTAGTCACTAGAGAAGTACAAAGTAAACCCATCACGAGACACCACTTTACACCTACTAGAATGGTTATAATTTTTAAAGTAACAAGTACTGACAAGGATGCAGAGAAACTGGAATCTTCATACACTGCTGGTAGGAACGTAACAGTTTAGGCACTGCCAAAAACAGGTAGTTCCTCCAAAAGTTAAACATGAAATTACCATCTCATCTAGCAATTCCGCTCCCAGGTATATACCATACCCCAAAGAACTGAAAACAGGTACTCTAACCCTCAGACACAAATGCTCATGGCAGTATTATTCATAATAACCAAACAGTAGAAATAACTCAAATGTCCATTAATGCATGGGTGGATAAGCAAAATGTGGCACGTACATAAAATGATTAGTTTTCAGTCATAAAGAGGAATAACATTCTGATAAATGTTACACAGTGGATGAACCTCGACAACATTATGGTTAAGTGAAAGCCAAACTCAAAAAAAAAGTCACATTGTGTATAATTCCATTTATATAAAATATGCAGAACAGGTAAATACACAGAGACAGAAAGGAGACTGGTGGATGCAAATCACAGCAATGTTTTAAAAGCTTAGACAGTGCCACCACTATCCTGTTCAGAGTCTACACTCCAGAGGAGTGGCCTTCCAGAAGGCTATCCTTAGTTTCATTATTATATCAAATCATTCCCATAAAAGAAAAAGGGGATCACTGCCATACCCACTCTCCTCAAAAACTGTGGCCAATCATACATTTCGAAAAATTTCTGATTAAAAAAAAAAAACCCAAATATAAGCACATTTATTAATTCAAGCCAAAAGCTAAAAGAAAAAGTCCTCCAAAGACTCTTTAGATAATGTCATAACTATTTAATCTTCAAGGGAGATTCCAGAAGGAAAAGTAGAAAAAAGGGTTAATCCTTCACTGATTTGCTATATAAATAACAACATGTAGTCTTTCTTCCTACAGTTCTCCCACTTCTTGGCAAAGTGTTTACCAGCCATTCTAAACCTAATCATCTGCTTCAAAGGCTGACTAGGGCCATCCAATTAGGTTTCAGTTGAAATGAAAGAACTTTATAGAGACATTTCAAAGTTAAAGCAATGAAAAAGAAACTACCATAGAGTATAATATAATTTCTAAATATCAATCAACGTGAAATATTAGCTAGTAAATCCAGCCAGTGTGATTGCTTTTTACATTCAAAGCACGACTCCTATGAGGTAAGACTACATACAACATTGAGGCTGGAGAAAGCCAGCCACATTACTTTGTAGTCATACTTCAAAGCAAACACTATTACCAGCAAATAGTTCTTCTCCTCAGAAAGTTTCCTTGACAACCCATTGAAAATTTATTGCAAAAACTGAAAACAAAATATCCTTTATTTTCGCTAGAGACTTTACTTCTTCCTGCCTTACAGTTAGTGGTGTTTTGCGCAGTAAATTCTTATTCTGAAGCTTGACTTTTAAATACAAATTATCAAAAATGAAATTAAATGGCAAAGCTCCTAAAAGATTCTGAAAATGATGCTCTAAGGAAAAAAAAAAAATCGCAATTTATTCAACAAATATTCATTAAGCACTGTAAGGAGCCAGGAACTGGAGATGCAGATTAGAACCTCTGCAATTCTGAGGCAGATCAAAGTGGGGAACTGGCCAACCAAGTACCAGACCTTTTGTGAAGCTCTCTGCATGGAGACAAGTGATATTCAGGCAGAAATGGATAAACCCACAGAACACACCCACCCATGTATGAATTCTTGGATTCATGACGACTTAGTATCCTCAAGGACACAGAAAAAAATCACTGTGTTGATTAGGGACAAGTGTGCAGTGAAAAAATATAGAAATGGGAGGGAATGATAAACCTAATCTGGAGAGATTTACATAAAGGGCTGCAGCTAAAAAAACAGTAATGTTTTATTTCTTAAGTTTTAAATTGCTTAATAGACATTTCCAAAAGAATAGAATACAGTGAGAGGAGTGCTTTGGTTGAGGTACGCAGAGAAAATCACAGTCACACTGAAAAGTCAGGCTGCAGGGAGATGGCAGGGGGTGTTAAGTAGAAGATTCTTAAAGGAAGTGATTTGAGTTGAATTCAAGTTAAACAAGGACACTTAGGGCTTCCCTGGTGGCTCAGTGGTAAAGGATCCACCTGCCAACACAGGAGACACGGGCTTGATCCCCAATCTGGAAAGATCCCTCGAAGCAACTAAGCCCAGCACCACAACTACTGAGGCTGTGCTCGAGAGCCCAGTAGCCACAACTGCTGCAGCCCCAGACCCCCTGCTCCACAATAAGAGCTACAACGAGAAGCCCACACAAGGCAACTAGAGAAAAACTTGTGCAGCAACCAACACCCAGCAGAACCAAAAATAAAATACAAATCTGGAAAAAAAAGGACACTCATTCAACAACAACAAAAACCACCAGAAGCCTACCATATGGCTTTGTGCTTAGGATACAAAGCAAGGCAGATACAGCCCCAGCTCTTGAGAAATTTAAAGGTCAACAAGTCAGGTGACTGATTATATTTCAGTGACTACACATCATAATGCTCAGTAAATATTTCATGCTCTTGCCTACAGTATCCAGCCTCCTTTTGCTCTTAGGTGGGACCATTTGACTAGTTTTGCATAATGAAATATGAGCAGAAGAGACATGTGTCACTTTGGGGCTGGGACAGGGAGAAGCCAAAGCAGTCTCTCTCCTCTTCTGTCACAGTGTCCAAGACTGTGGTGAGTTCCACTTGGTGCAGATGCAAGCCTGAGCCCCTTGAACAGAAGAGAGTTCCTGTGTGGAGCAGAGCCTTTGAAAGCCCATGGCTGATAGGTAACATAATCTAGTAGACCCTGATTAATGGCATGAAAGGTCAGTGAAAGGTCTAAGTACCGGTGCAGCTGACTGCCTCACACCCAATCCTAAAGTACAGCCCTTGATCCATATATACAGGTGGCCAAAAAATGTTTGATGAGCAAATGAAAGAACAGACCAGTAACTAAGGAAACAAACAACTGCTTTTAAAAAAAGGAATGCAGAGAGCTTATAGATGAGGTTAGAGAGGTTGAACAAAAAGGCAGGGGTCTAATTATGAAGAGTTTAGACTGAAACCTGAAGATAATAAGTAAGTCACTGAGGCCGTTAGAATAAGGAAATGACATAACCCAATTTGGGTTTTAGAAAGATCATCTGACTTGAGCTGGATATGGGCAAACCTGGTAAGAGAATTCACTTCTGCAGTTAATTCAGGCTGAGAAAGGAGGAGGATCAAAGTGGGAGTTGGAAGGAAGTGACACATTTCCAGAAATACAGAAGGAAGAGTCCACAGGGCCAGTGACTGACAGGATGTGGGCCAGGTCAATGGGGGAGCTGCCCTCCCAGAGAATGTGAAACGGTGGGTGGAGGAAGGAACCACAAGGAAACTGTCCTCTGAACATGAATTTGAGGGTTCAATAAGACATCTAATGGATAATTCGAGAGGATAATCATATAACTGTTGGACTGGAGCTAAAAAAGAGGGAAAGAGAGATTTGAGAAACAATGTTTTGTCTTTTCCAGCCAGGATGAGACTAACGCCAGGCAGCTCTAGCTGGAGAACCTATCCATATTCCCTCTATCGTCCACTCCCTTTGGCCTCTGCTCAGTTTCCATTCCCACAGCCAATAACATAGCAGGGGTAGATTTGTGCTAGGTTCAGTTCAGTTCAGCCGCTCAGTCTTGTCCGACTCTTTGCAACCCCATGGACTGCAGCATCAGACTTCTCTGTCCATCACCAACTCCCAGAGCTTACTCAAACTCATGTCCATTGAGTCGGTGATGCCATCCAACCATCTCACCCTCTGTCGTCCCCTTCTCCTCCCGTCTCCAAACCCTCCCAGCATCAGGGTCTTTTCCAATGAGTCAATTCTTCGCATCAGGTGGCCAAAGTATTGGAGTTTCAGCTTTAGCATCAATCCTTCCAATGAATATTCCGGACTGATTTCCTTTAGGATGGACTGGTTGGACGTCCTTGCAGTCCAAAGGACTCTCAAGAGTCTTCTCCAACACCACAGCTCAAAAGCAATTCTTTGGCTCTCATCTGTCTTTATAGCCCAACACTCACATCCATACATGACTACTGGAAAAACCATAGCCTTGGCTAAACGGACCTTAGTCGTCAAAGTCTCTGCTTTTTAATATGCTGTCTAGGTTAGTCGTAACTTTTCTTCCAAGGAGTAAGCATCTTTTAATTTCATGGCTGCAATCACCATCTGCAGTGATTTTGGAGCCCAAAAACATAAAGTCTCTCACTGTTTCCATTGTTTCCCCATCTATTTGCCATGAAGTGTTGGGACTGGATGCCATGATCTTACTTTTCTGAATGTTGAGTCAACTTTTTCACTCTCCTCTTTCACTTTCATCAAGAGGCTCTTTAGTTCTTCTTCGCTTTGCTGTAAGGGTGGTGTCATCTGCATATCTGAGGTTATTGATATTTCTCCAGGCAATCTTGATTCCAGCTTGTGCTTCATCCAGCCTGGCATTTTGCATAATGTACTCTGCCTTTAAGTTAAATAAGCAGGGTGACAATATACAGCCTTGATGTACTCCTTTTCCAAATTCGAACCAGTCTGTTACTCCATGTCCAGTTCTAACTGTTGCTTTTTGACCTACATACAGATTTCTCAAGAGGCAGGTCAGGTGGTCTGGTATTCCCATCTCTTTCAGAATTTTCCATAGTTTGTTGTGATCCACACAGTCAAGGGCTTTGGCATAATCAATAAGGCAGAAATAGATTTTTTCTGGAACTCTCATGTTTGTTCGATGATCCAGCGGATGTTGGCAATTTGATCTCTGGTGGTTCTGCCTTTTCTAAATCCTATTCCATGTTAAAGTTCTGGAAACTTTTTTTTTTGGGCCACACTGCATGGCTTCTGGGATCTTAGTTCCCCAACCAAGAATGAAACCCGGGTCTTCAACAATGGAAAAAGCACTCTATATGCTCCGTCCGTAAAAGCGGAATCCTAACCATTACTGGACTGCCAGGGAATTCCCTGGAAATAATTTTCTTAAAAAAAAAAAATCAATTATCTATGGGGATAATCCAAAACATGGAAAATCCTGATTGGCAAGCTATATATTTTATATGTATTACTAATTTCCAGAAAACTGCAAGCAATAATGCACTTAACATAATATAATTTCCAACAACGTGATGCCCCTGACATTTGACAGCCCCTCAACAATGTCATTACTACCAGACAGCTCTGCTGGTCACCCAGATGGCACAAGGGCTGCACCCTATCAAATCCATGACATGCCCTGCAAACTGCTTTTACAGTCAAGCCCATTCTAACCATTCATGTGTCCCTTCATAAAAATAAGATCAACATAATAGTGAATGTACATCATGAGAAACGCTGGGCTGAAGGAAGCACAGGCTGGAATCAAGATTGCTGAGAGAAATATCAATAACCTCAGATATGCAGATGACACCACCCTTACAGCAAAGCGAAGAAGAACTAAAGAGCTCTTGATGAAAGTGAAAGAGGAGAGTGAAAAAGTGGACTCAACATTCAGAAAAGTAAGATCATGGCATCCAGTCCCAACACTTCATGGCAAATAGATGGGGAAACAGTGGCTGACTTTATTTTTCTGGGCTCCAAAATCACTGCAGATGGTGATTGCAGCCATGAAATTAAAAGACGCTTACTCCTTGGAAGGAAAGTTATGACCAACCTAGACAGCATATTAAAAGCAGAGACATTAATTTGCCTACAAAGGTCCATCTAATCAAGGCTACGGTTTCTCCAGTGGTCATGTATGGATGTGAGAGTTGGACTGTGAAGAAAGCTGAGGGCCGAAGAATTGATGCTTTTGAGCTGTGGTGTTGGAGAAGACTCTTGAGAGTCCCTTGGACTGCAAGGAGACCCAACCAGTCCATCCTAAAGGAGAGATCAGTCCTGGGTGTTCATTGGAAGGACTGATGCTGAAGCTGAAAGTCCAATACTTTGGCCACCTGATGCAAAGAGCTGACTCATCTGAAAAGACCCTGATGATGGGAAAGATTGAAGGCAGGAGGAGAAGGGGACGACAGAGGATGAGATGGTTGGATGGCATCACTGACTCAATGGACACAAGTTTCGGTGAACTCCAGGAGTTGGTGATGGACAGGGAGGCCTAGCGTGCTGCAGTTCATGGGGTTGCAAAGAGTCAGACACAACTGAACTGAACTGAATAGTGAATGTTATCTGCACTTGGATTCCAGATAAATTTACTGCTTTTTTTTTTTACAGAATGTTTTAAGGAACAGCTACACAAATTCTTGGACACAAGAACCCTATAAAATGTTTAAAAGATGAGTGAAGCTGAGTATGAGGTGAAATGACTTGTTCAAATTAAGTCAACAAATTACCACAAGGCCAAGCACTAGTAGCTTCAGTTCCTTGAGTTTTACAGTCATTTACCCTTAAACTCTATTTTTTCCTGCACAGCTCAAAATACTGCCAAAAAGGAACAACAAATAAACAAAAACAGTCAGTTTACAAAATCCCTTCATTTTCTAGCTAACCAGGTTGTTTATTTAACAAAAGAGGAAATTCCCTGCCAAGTACAAGGACTGTGCTATGAACAGATATTCTGCAGTTTTTACTTTGGTAGGAACAAGGTATTTTAAGAACAGATCTCTCTCCTTAGTATGCGTCCCAGGTATGGAGTATACTGCTAGAGTTCTAAGTGACTGAGTGGCCTGCCCTACCTTTCCAAATGAATGTCCAAATGTTAACACACTGCACTGTATATTACCTCGTATTCAATGACTTTTTTTAATTTTGAAAAAGATGACTAAAGAAACCTAGTTAACTTGGCTGTATTTACAGGTTATATAAAGAAGACTTAAAGTTGCTGGATCACACTGTATGAACATAACCTACCAGAATGATTGAGTTGTTCCTATAAAACTTAACTCCTCCCCATAACTCTTAGAAATATTGAAAAAGCTGCGGGAGGTGAAGGGAGACTAACACTAGGGGGAATAAATAAAAACAACAGCAGGTAGTATTCATTCCGTGCCCATTTTGTGTGCAGTTCAGTTCAGTCGCTCAGTTGTGTCCGACTCTGAGATCCCATGAATCGCAGCACACCAGGCCTAAGTTCACTCAAATTCACGTACATCGAGTCGGTGATGCCATTCAGCCATCTCATCCTCTGTCATCCCCTCCTCATCCTGCCCCCAATCCCTCCCAGCGACAGTCTTTTCCAACTCTTCGCATGAGGTGGCCAAAATACTGGAGTTTCAGCTCTAGCATCATTCCTTCCAAAGAAATTCCAGGGCTGATCTCCTTCAGAATGGACTGGTTGGATCTCCTTGCAGTCCAAGGGACTCTCAAGAGTCTTCTCCAACACCACAGTTCAAATGCATCAATTCTTTGGCGCTCAGCCTTCTTCACGGTCCAACTCTCACATCCATACATGACCACAGGAAAAACCATAGCCTTGACTAGACAGACCTTAGTCGGCAAAGTAATGTCTCTGTTTTGAATATGCTATCTAGGTTGGTCATAACTTTCCTTCCAAGGAGTAAGCGTCTTTTAATTTCATGTGTGCAGTCACCATCTGCAGTGATTCTGTAGCCAAAAAAAATAAAGTCTGACACTGTTTTCACTGTTTCCCCATCTATTTCCCATGAAGTGATGGGACCAGATGCCATGATCTTCGTTTTCTCAATGTTGAGCTTTAAGCCAACTTTTTCACTCTCCTCTTTCACTTTCATCAAGAGGCTTTTTAGCTCCTCTTCACTTTCTGCCATAAGGGTGGTGTCATCTGCATATCTGAAGTTATTGATATTTCTCCCAGCAATCTTCATTCCAGCTTGTGCTTCTTCCAGCCCGGCGTTTCTCATGATGTACTCTGCCTTTAAGTTAAATAAGCAGGGTGACAATACAGAGCCTTGATGTACTCCTTTTCCTATTTGGAACCAGTCTGTTACTCCATGTCCAGTTCTAACTGTTGCTTCCTGGCCTGCATACAGGTTTCTCAAGAGGCAGGTCAGGTGGTCTGATATTCCCATCTCTTCCAGAAGTTTCCACAGTTTGTTGTGATCCACACAGTCAAAGGCTTTGGCATAGTCAATAAAGCAGAAAGAGATGTTTTTCCGGAACTCTCTTGCTTTTTCCATGATCCAGCAGATGTTGGCAATTTGATCTCTGGTTCCTCTGCCTTTTCTAAAACCAGCTGGAATATCAGGAAGTTCACGGTTCATGTATTGCGAAAGCCTGGCTTGGAGAATTTTGAGCATTGCTTTACTAGCGTGGGAGATGAGTGCAATTGTGCGGTAGTTTGAGCATTCTTTGGCATTGCCTTTCTTTGGGATTGGAATGAAAACTGACCTTTTCCAGTCCTGTGGCTACTGCTGAGTTTTCCAAATTTGCTGCCATATTGAGTGCAGCACTTTCACAGCATCATCTTTCGGGATTTGAAATAGCTCAACTGGAATTCCATCACCTCCACTAGCTTTGTTCGTAGTGATGCTTTCTAAGGCCCACTTGACTTCACATTCCAGGATGTCTGGCTCTAGATGAGTGATCACACCATCATGATTGTCTGGGTCGTGAAGATCTTTTTTGTACAGTTCTTCTGTGTACTCTTGCCACCTCTTCTTAATATCTTCTGCTTCTGTTAGGTCTATACCATTTCTGTCCTTTATCAAGCCCATCTTTGCATGAAATGTTCCCTTGGTATCTCTAATTTTGTGTTAGGTGCTGCCATTTTACATTCTACTTTTAATATACTATCCCTAATTTTGAGACCATCATACAAATCAGGCATTATGTAATTTTTACCATTATGGTGATGAGGAAACAAAGTTTTAGATGATTTGGTGATGTGGTGAGGGGTACAGAAAGGGTGAGCACTGAGCCAGGATTCAAACCAGTATATATGCCTGACTCTGACCGCCAGATGACTGAGTCGTCCTCCTAGAGATCACATGACCGACAAAGCCAAAAATATTTAGTATCTAGTCCTTTATGGAAAAAGTTTGCCAACCCTTGATCTAACAAAGGGCCCAAGCAGCCACAGCATCATGTTGGTAAGGACTATTATAAGGGAAAGAAGATTCTGAGATGATCCCAGAATACTTCTCAAGAGGGAACATTCGAGCTGAACCTAGAGGAGAAATTTACTGAGCCCAGAAAGGAGAGGGTTCCAGGCAATGGGCACTGCAATCACACAGCCACACATGCAGGAAACAGTATATTATAGCCAGAGAATGCTGAGAAATTCAAGCAGTTTAATATGGTGAAGGGTGCAAGACGGGAAGGAGGAAGAGGGCAACAGAGGAAGCTGACAAATTAACTGAGACTAGTATAAAAAGTTCATACAGGAAGCACATCAAAGAGTTACAGTAACTGAATGCAACTGGTTTTTGAGGAGGGAGACAGCAATCTCACTTGTGTTTCAGAAGCTTGAATCTGGAAGCTGGTAGGAGAAACAGTCTGAGATATTACAGGAAAAGTTAAGCTTCCTACACTCTCTATATATTATGGGAAGTTCTAAAACCTCAACTTAAACATTGATTTGAAAGCATTCACCCGAGAAACAATGGCTGCCTCTGTACAGTACACTTGGCGACACTAAGGACGAGGAGGCATTTCACATTAAAACCTTGTGTACAGCTTGAATATTTTAGAACAAGCATTTCAGATTTTTATAATTGGACAAGAAGAATGCCAAGCATTATTCCCAAGGAAATTTCTGACAGTCAAATGGAGTGAATGAAATATTTAGAATGCTTGAGTTTCTTGAGTTCATTAAAAACAAATAAAGCTACAGGAACAGCATTCCTGATATCCATAAACTACATTATTTTCCCACACAGGCTCAGGACTATATGAACACAGTATGAAAAAGCAGGTACTATGTCCCCAAAGTAGCATCAACATATTAATCAAATTTCCACCTAATATAAAAAGTTGAAGTTTAAAACACAGTTATATGCTGTCTACTTTTTAGAGGAGGACAGTAAGGAGACACGGATCACAGGTATGCCTTATACCAATCAGCCACACAACTGGGGGGAAAAAAGCTATACTTCATCTTTCTCAGTTTTAAAATGAAGTAGTCCAGTTAATTCCTAAACCCCTTCCAGCATTAATATTCTATTATTCTATGTACACAGTTGTGTGTCTAAAACTGTAGTTTTCAATTCCACTTTTTTTCAATGATACACACTGCACAAGCTAAAAAAAAAAAAAAAAGTACAAGAGAACAGACAGTTGAAAAGCCAAGTCTTCTCTTTCATCTCCCGCCTTCTGTCCCACCTCTGTCTCCTAATTGCTTCTTAATGAAATTTTCTTGAATATTTTCCTCCCTCTTTATTAACACAAATAGTAACTCATCACCACAGTTCCACCTTTTTCCACATAAACCATGGAGATCATTTCATCACTACATACCAAAGAGCCTCCTTTTTTTTAATGACCACGTGGTATTTTTAAAAACTTATTTTAGAAAATTCCAAACATACACAAAAGTAGAGAAAAAATACAACGAACCTCCAAGCATCCACAGTTTGCATGCTTAGTCACTCAATCATGTCCAACTCTTTGCAACCCCATGGACTGCAGTCCATCAGGCTACTCTGTCCATGGGACTTTCCAGGCAAGAATAATGGAGTGGGTTTCCATTTCCTTCTCCAAGGGATCTTCCTGACTCAGGGACAGAATCTGCATCTCCTGCATTGGCAGGTGGATTCTTCACCCTGAGCCACCACCCGGGAAGCAATATAATAAATACTGATGATAAAATTTACACAAACAAAAGCTTTTGGGGGGATCGTCAGTCATGTTTACGAGTGTAAAAGGATTCTGAGATTAAAAAAAAAAAAAAGCTTGAGAACTGATAGAAAGGCTAGGAGAGTTTCCAGGTCACGATGGTAAATAACAAGTATGGAGGATGTAGGGCTTTAAAAAAATATACCACAACATCACTATTACACCCAGCAAAATTAATAATTTACTATAATCATCTAATGAACAGACCATATTCAACTATTTCCAATTGCTTCAAAAATGCTATTTTACAACTGGCTTATTTAAATGAAGACCCAAACTAGGTTCATACACTGCATTTGTCTTCTAGGTCTTCACAGAACTGTTCAACTTCAGCTTCCTTGGCATTAGTGGTTGGGGCAGAGACTTGGATGACTTGAGATACTGAACAGTCTGCCTTGGAAACGAACAGAGATCATGCTGATGTTTTTGAGACTGCACCCAAGTACTGCATTTTGGACCCTTTTGTTGACTATGAGGTCTAATCCATTTCTTCTATGGAATTCTTGCCCACAGTAGTAAATATAATGGTCATCTGAGTTAAAGTCACCCATTCCAGGCCATTTAGTTCACTGACTCCTAAAATGCTGATGTTCACTCTTGCCATCTCCTGTTTGACCACTTCCAAATTTATCTTGATTTATGGACCTAACATTGCAGGTTCCTATGCAATAATGTTCTTCACAACATCAGACTTTACTTTCACCACCAGACACATCTACAACTGGGCGTTGTTTCCACTTTCACTCAGCCTCTTCATTTCTTCTGGAGGTATTGCTCTGCTCTTCTCCAGTAGCATATTGAGCACCTACTGACCTGGGGAGTTTATCTTTCAGTGTCATATCCATTTGCCTTTTCATACGGCTCATGGGGTTCTTAAGGCAAGAATGCTGAAGTGGTTTGCCATTCCCTTCTCAGGTGGACCACGTTTTGCCAGAACTCTCTACCATAACTGGTCCATCTTGGGTGGCCCTACGTGGCATGGCTTATAGTTTCATTGAGTCACACAAGGCTGTGATCTATGTGATCAATTTGGTTAGTTTTCTGTGATTGTGGCTTTCATTCTGTCTGCTCTCTGATGAATAAGGATAAGAGGCTTGTGGAAGCCTCCTTGTGGAAAAGGCTGGCTGTGACTAAAACTGGGTCTTGCTCTGCTCTGGTGGGCAAGGCCATGCTCAGTAAATCTTTAACCTAATTTTCTGCTGATGGGTGAGGGTGTGTTCCCTCCCTACAGTGGCCTTACATGTAAGATGGCAGAGTAGGACGGGGGCCCATCTTCTCCTGCGAGAACACGAAGATCCACAACTAGCTGCTGAACAACCATCAACAGGAGAATGTTGGATCCCACCAAAAAAGATACTCGGCATCCAAGGGCAAAGGAGAAGCCCCAACAAGATGGCGGGAGGGGCAAAACAGCATTTAGTGCTTCATTATAGAAGTTTTTAAACATACAACTCAGTTCAAAGAATTATACGGTAACCACTTATGTGCCCACCACTAAGGTTCTACCAGTAATTTTTACAAATTTTATCTCATATCTTTTTGACATAAATCTTTAATCTCAGTTTTCTTGCTTTTTGTCATTGTAAGATATCTCAGGCTCCTTGTTCCAGATCTGAATTCAGCTATTTCCCTAAGAAGCCTTGGCTCCTTTTAGTGGGAAATGATACTTAGAGACCTTGACTTGAGTAACGGCTGCCACTGTTGTCACTGTTCCTTAGTGTCACCGTCACTTTTTCAATAACAGACAGGAAATATGCATTATCAGGAAAAAAAAACAAAAATAATAATAACTGAAAAGAAAGATAAGTTACGGGTCATATGAATATTTCCATTTCATATTTAAAGCCTCAGTTCAGTTGCTCAGACATGTCCGACTCTTAGCAACTCCATGGACTGCAGCACACCAGGATTGCCTGTCCATCACCAACTGCCGAAGCTTACTCAAACTCAAGTCCATCAAGTTGGTGATGCTATCCAACTCTCTCAACCCCTGGCATCCCCCTCTCCTCCTGCCTTCAATTTTTCCCAGCTTCAGGGTCTTTTCCAATGAGTCAGTTCTTCGCATCAGGTGCCCAAAATATTGGAATTTCAGCTTCAGCATCAGTCCTTCCAATGACTATTCAAGATCGATTTCCTTTAGGATGGACTGGTTGGATCTCCTTGCAGTCCAAGGGACTCTCAAGAGTCTTCTCCAACACCACAATCCAAAAGCATCAATTCTCTGGTTTTCAGCTTTCTTCACAGTCCAACTCTCACACCCATACATGACTACTGGAAAAACCATAGCCTCGACTAGATGGACCTTTGTTGGCAAAGTAATGTCTCTGCTTTTTAATATGCTGTCTAGGTTGGTCATAGCTTTTCTTCCAAGGTACAAGCATCTTTTAATTTCATGGCTGCAATCACCATCTGCATGATTTTGGAGACCAAAAAAATAAATTTTGAATTCCCCCAAAATTAAAGCCTACTAAGCTTTTTAAAGGGCTTCCCAAGTGGTGCTAGTGGTAAAGAACCCACCTGCCAATGACCGAAGAGACACAGGTTTAATCTCTGGGTCAGGAAGATCCCCTGGAGGAGGAAATGGCAACCCACTCCAGTATCTTTGTCTGGGAAATCCCATGGACAGAGGAGCCTGGTAGGCACCAGTTCATGGGGTCGCAAAGAGTCGGACATAACTGATTTTAACTTCTTGTATTTTACGCTGAAAATAATAAGATAATTATCTGTTTGAGTTGTCCTATAATAGTTTCAAATTAACAGTACTATTAACCATAAAACAACTAAGTACAATTTAAGATTTCTCTGTAGTTCTTCTTAGCCTAAGGATAGATGCCACTAGATATGGTCGATCAAAATACTGTTTTAAAGTCACATGAAAGATTTATTTTTCTGTAAAATGATGCCACTAAATTGATAAGACAGTCAAATTTGTTTATTTCTGTCATTTTGATTATTAACACTGTGTGTTTTGTTGTAAGACATATAATTCATGCAAACTGGAATGTATAGATCATCAGGGTACAGTATGATGACTCTGACTCATACAAGACTTGAACCCACACACCTACTAAGATGCATGTTTCCATCTCCCCAGAAAGTTCCATGTGCCTCCTTCCTGTCTATATCCCTGACTCAAAGACAGTCACTATTGTGAATTATACTAACACAGATAGCTGTGTTTGTTCTGGTCCTTCATGAAAATGATATCTCACAGGAGCCACTGGAGAATTTTATAGTATACAGGTGTACCATAATTTATTTAACCAGCTCTCTTGATAGACATTTTGGACATTTCCAGTTTCTGTTGTTAAAACAATGCTACAGGGCTTCCCCGGTGGGCTCAGTGGTAAAGTGTTCACCTGCCAATGCAAGAGACATGGGTCTTGGATCCCGATCTGGGACTGTCCCACATGCTGCAGAGTGACTAAGCCCGCGCACCAGAACTACCGAGCCTGTGGTCTAGTCTGGAGCCGCAACTATGGAAGCCCTAGAACCAGTGCTCCTCAGCAGGAGAAGCCACCGCAATGAGAAGCCCGCGCACCACATAACCCCGACTTGCCACAACTAAAGAAAAGCCAGTGCAGCAACGAATACCCAGCACAGTCATAAATAAATAAAATTATTTTTAAAAAGCTACAATAAACAGCCCTATACAGGAGCCATTTTCCATATGTGAATACACAGGTAGAATTCATACATTCATCTACTTTCATTCTGTGAATATTCACTGAGTACCTACTTGGTGCCAATCACTGAGGCACTGTGGGTAGAGCAATGAGCAAAACAAAGACCCTGCTTTTGTGGAAGATACAATCTAACAGATTAATCTGGGGAGAACTGTAATGTCTTCTACTCCATGAATAAGGTGTAGCTTTCCACATACCTAGTTCCTTCAAATCGTTCCTTTTATGACTTGAATTAGAAAGCATAATTAAAAGGTCCTAGCCCAGTCCAAGACTGCAATGAAATTATCTCATGCTTTCTTCTAGCAATTTATGGTCTTTTAAATGTGTATACTTCCTACTTATAATGGAAATTATCCTGATAGTGAAGAATCCAGTTTTATATTTTTCTAGATGACTGGTTGTTCCTACATTCTGTTCTGTTGATTTGTCTGTCTACTCATGATCTAGTTCAACAGTTTTATATATATTTTTTAATTTGGCTGCACCAGGTCTGAGTTGGGGCACATAAGATCTTCAATCTTCACTACAGCATGTGGGATCTTATACTTTCAGCATATAGGATCCATTTCCCTGATCTGCAATGCAGGAGAGACCTGGGTGTGATCCCTGGGTTGGGAAGATCCTCTGAAAAGGGGCATGGCAACCAACTCCAGTATTCTGGCCTGGAGAATTCCATGGACAGAGGAACCTGGCAGGCTACAGTCCATGGGGTCACAAAGAGTCAGACATGACTGAGCAACTTTCACTTTCCCTGACGTGGGTCCCCCTGTTCTGGGAGCTCAGAGTCTTAGCCATACACCATCAGGGAAGTCCTAGCATTCTATTTAACTATTATAACTTTGCAATACGGTTAAATGGACTAGACATCACCACTCTCAAACTTCACTTTTTTTTTTTTCAGAATGTTACTGGCTATTCCTCTATGTTTCCTTATCCATTTGAACTTTAGAAATTGCTCTTGTGGTTTAAAGAAAACTGCTTGTAATTTCTAAAAAAATCAAGTTAAATTTATAGATTAACTCACCAAGAATTTACATCTTATGGTATTGAACCTTCCTACTTAAGAATATTTATTCAAATCCTCTCAATAACACTTTTATTTTCTTTGCACAGATCCTGCCCATTTCTAAAGGTTATCCTGTTATTGATATAACTGTATCCTATTGCTTGGGCTTCCTAAGTGGCTCAGTTCAGTTCAGTTGCTCAGTCGTGTCTGACTCTTTGCGACCCCATGAATCGCAGCACGCCAGGCCTCCCTGTCCATCACCAATTCCCAGAGTTCACTCAGACTCACGTCCATCAAGTCAGCGATGCCATCCAGCCATCTCATCCTCGGTCGTCCCCTTCTCCTCCTGCCCCCAACCCCTCCCAGCATCAGAGTCTTTTCCAGTGAGTCAATTCTTCACATGAGGTGGCCAAAGTACTACAGTTTCAGCTTCAGCATCATTCCCTCCAAAGAAATCCCAGGGCTGATCTCCTTCAGAATGGACTGGGTGGATCTCCTTGCAGTCCAAGGGACTCTCAAGAGTCTTCTCCAACAACACAGTTCAAAAACATCAATTCTTTGGCACTCAGCTTTACACCTACCGATGCAGGAGATGCAGGTTCAATCACTAGGTCAAGAAGATTCTCTGGAGAAGGGAATAGCAATCCACTCCAGTATTCTTGCCTGGAGAATCCCATGGACAGAGGAGCCTGGCGGGCTATAGCCCATGGCGTCACAAAAGAGTCAGACATGACTGAGTGAGGATGCATTGATTTATTGCTTATTATTTTTTTAAAAGTCAAACTTTTACCAGTTGGTTACTACTAAAATAATATTAATTCCACACATAAACACGATTAAAGGACTAAGAAGAAATTATTTTTAAAAACAAAAAAGAAATTTTTACTTTACACTAATTATTGTAAACCATGATGGTTCATTCAATTGCCATATCTTGCCCAGCTAAACTATACTGCCCAGATAGAGACATGAACAGATGGACAGGAAAGACACGCCTTACAGAGGGTCCAGAAGAGCAATAAGCAGGGGCAGGCAGGTCACAACAACTGTTCTTTTGCAATTGTGACTACATATGTGTGACTTCTAACTTATCATTCTTACAAAAATGAGAACAAAAAGGAATGGGCCAGATATACACAGTGCACCAGGAACAAAACAAACATTTAACTATATAAAAGTTAAGACAGAAAGATAGTTTTTAAAAAGAAAACAGTTTTACATAATTTCACATACATTTCACCAAGTTTTATGTTCCTAACTGAACTAAATTTAACTGTTAAACTTTCATTTTACTACAACTTACACTTTATATACTCTATTTAGGAAGATCAGGGAGTTATCACTAGAAATCACAGAGGAAAACAAGGCAGCAAATTCATTAAGACAGAACTCTCAGCTAAGAGTCCTTTACTTGAAGACAATCCAATGCTTTAACACTCAGAATAAACAAGTAAATGTGGAGAGAAGGGGTTTACTACAGACCCAAGATGTTTTAATTACTCCAAATCTATAGAAAATGAGTATAAATAAATCTTACATAATCAAACATCTACTCTAAGAGTCATAGAAACTGATAACACAGGTTGTCTTATGAGGAAAGAAACTGAGTACCTGGGGGATAAGTATAGAAGGATGAGTTTCACTGTATCCCACTTATGCCTTCTGAATTTTGAACCATGTAAATATACTACCTATTCAAAAATAAATTTAACTTAAGAGCTCCTTAAACATTATAAAATGACCAAATGAAGAACAACTCTGAAACTTCTACAAACCACATTTAAAGGGATTGTCATTATACACTCAAATTTCCTACATATGATAATTGGCTCTATAAATGCATCTTAAAATGTAATGTCAGGAAAAATCTATTTCTGTATGAACTTATATGTATTCTTTTATCAGTCATTAAAAAGCCATTACTCCTACCACCTTCTCCTTTTTTTTTTTTTTAAGCTAACCCATAAAAGAGCTGGATTTAGCAGCCAACTGCCCATTCTTGGAACATCTCTTCCAGAGATCTTTTTTTTTTTTTTACTTACTAGACTACTGATTTATTATAAAAGGATATAACTCAGGGACAACCAGATGAAAGAGACAGCATACAGTAAGCTACGGGAAAAGGGCACAAGCTTCCACATCAGTCTGAAAGTTTTCCGAACCCTCTCTTTTGGGGCATTTATGGAGGCTTCATTACATAGACATGATGGAGTAAATCACTGGCTGTTGGTGACTGAACTCACTCTCCAGCATTTCTCCTCCCCAAAGATGAGGTCAGAGATTTCTCTTAATTTTTAACTGACCCGTTTTACATATTTTTTAATTTAAAAAAATTATTTTTTTGGTCACATTCAGGATCTCAGTTCCCCAACCAGGGACTGAACCCATGCCCCTTGCAGTAGAAGCTCAAGTCTTAACTGCTGGACCACCAGGGAAGTCTCTGTTCCATATATTTTTAAGGAAAGTTCTCTTAAATCTAAAGAATTCTTTTAAACACAAAGAAAATCAAAATTATAAATTAATCTTGACATTCCTTTTTTCAACCATCAAAAAAAGGCCAAGTCAAAAATTACTCTGCCCAACTTTGGAAAATCATCATTCCTAAACAACTAATCTAGCCACATTTCTACCGTGCCTCTAAAACTTTAACAATCTCATCCTAAATGTGTCTCTCAGTTAGACTTCAAAGCATCTGAAGAATGAAATGGCCTCCCAACACCCACCCAATGAAGTATGTAGAAAACAAAGTCTTTTTATTCATGAAATCATAATGAATTATCATTCATTTCCTATTTAAAACAGACAACTCTGAAAGGAAATTTTTCAAAAGAAAACTTAAAAAAATTACTACAGTCTTAAAACTAGTTTTTAAAAAACTGAAGCATATGTAACAAAATTAACCATTTTAAAGTGAACAATTAGGTGGCATTTAGTATATTTACAATGTTGTGATACCATGACCTCTAGCTCCAAAACATTCTTGTCACCCCAAAATAAAACCTCCTAAGTATTAACAGCATAAACATTAACATCACCAACTCAATGGACGTGAGTGTGAGCAAGTTCCAGGAGTTGGTGATGGATGGGGAAGCCTGGAGTGCTGCAGTCCATGGGGCCACAAAGAGTCAGACAAAACTGAGTGACTGAACTGAACCGAAGCATTAACAAGTTACTCTTCACCCCAGACCCCAGGCCTTCAGCTTCTGTTAACCATCAATCTGCTTTCTGCATCTATGGATTTGCCTATTTTGCATATTCCATACAAATGGCATCATACAATCTGTGCTCAGAGGTCTGGCTTCATTTACTTAGCGTGATTCTGAGGTTCATCCTCAATGCAGCAAGTACCAGTACTTAATTCCTTTCCGTAGTTAGTAACAGTCCATTGTATGTATACACTATTACTGAATTATCCATTCACTGATGGACATTTGGTTGTTTCTACCTTTGGCTATCGTGAATAGTGTTGAACATCTGTGTAAAAATATTTGAGAACCTGTTTTCAGTTGTTTTGGGTGTATACTAGCAATGGAATTGCAGGGTCAAATATAATTTTGTTTAGCTTTCAAGAACCACCAAACTGTTTCCATAGTGACTGAACTATTTTACATTCCCATCAACAATATACAGGTATCCAATTTATCCACATCCTCATTAACATTTGCTATTTTTCACTTTTTAAAGTGGGATGAGGTGACAAACTAGTTTTAAGAATGTCCTAATGATTACCTAACTTCTGAAGGAAGGCAGAACACCTGGCCAGTAAGAGTGGGAAGCAGTAAACTCACTCCCACCACCGACCCCCAAGAATACCCTCAACCAACCACACTCTTTCCCCCAGGAAATAAGTAAAAAAGGATTGGGTGTCAAGAGAACGACAAGACAAGGCACAGACTGGGAGATAACATCTGCAAAAGACATATTTGATGAAGAACCTATGCAAAATATATAAAGAACTCTTAAAATAAGGAAAAGAGCAACCTAATTAAAAAATGTGTAAAAGACCTGAACAGTCATCTCACCAAAGAAGATACACAGATAAGAAATAAAACATATGAAAGATGCTCAACCTCATGTCATTAGGAAACTGCAAATTAAAAAAAAAAAATGAAATACCATGACCCACCTATTAGAAGAGCCAGAATCCAGAACACTGAAAACACCA
This sequence comes from Redunca redunca, assembly GCA_006410935.1. Taxonomy (NCBI): domain Eukaryota; kingdom Metazoa; phylum Chordata; class Mammalia; order Artiodactyla; family Bovidae; genus Redunca; species Redunca redunca. The sequence continues at coordinate 31,260 of SJYQ01016903.1, read as the reverse complement.
AAGGCTGGTGAGAATGGCGAGCAAAAAACCAAAATTCTCATTCAATGCTGGTGGGAATGCAAACTGTGCAGCCACTCTGGAAGACAGTTTGGTGGTTTCTTTAAAAACTTAGCATACTCTTACCAAAGGATTCACCAATCATGTTCCTTTGTGTCTAGCCAAAGGGGCTGAAAACTTATGACACAAGGTTGTAAGTACGCGGGGGCAGAGAGTGTATGGGTACGCTGTACTTTCCATTTGACTTTGCTGTGAACCTAAACCTGCTT